>JABUQX010069461.1:5000-10000 GCA_015478945.1 Trachelipus rathkii
AGAAGGGGTGCGTCACGTACATTCTCCTCTTAATTTCTTGCTTCTTTAAACCCTTTAGTTAGCTCTAACCCTCTTTTTTTGATGTTTTGAAACCTTGATATTTTGGTCTTGACTTGATATTTTGGGTGCTTGACTTGATATTTCGTCTTGATACTGTACAAGGGTCTGAATTGGACTTGCATAAAAGTTCGTGAGGATTGAAGTGAGATTAAGTCGAGCCATGTTAGGTATCTAACGCAATACTGTTGTAGGGAATGTCTAACAATGAGGTCATGTAGTATCTGCCTAATTTGTGGAGTTCCTGTATGTTAACTCATCTAAACCTCAACACTACAAACCTAACACTACACACACACACAACACACCTCGAATATTTTGATGGCTTCAACTTATACCTCAACTTGATGGCTCAACTTTGATACCTCAACTTTGATAACTCAACACACCACACACTACACACCTCTAGGCTACTTATTACCACACACACACACAACCACGCACACGCACGCTGGGTACTTATAACCACGCATACCTCTAGGCTATTATACACATAGCACCACCCTTGACACGTTAAGTGTCTACAGCATATACGCTGTACAGGCCGATATTACATACTTTTAGACACAACACACTAATTATGGGAAACTTTTTATAGGTTTGGTTAGTAGTTGGTAAACTCGTCCATACTAGGGTATGAGAACACATGTCAAATACAGTCTATTCATGGGTGAGAGTAGCTAAGATGATCTACTTGGGTGGTAGCACGCTTAAGTGTTATGGGTGGGTATAACGATTCCGTGCCATCATGCGATAGGACTGGACTTTAAACTGTGGCGTATACAACCCAATGTGCCATCATAGTGCTGAGGACAGTGTGTAAACGTGTGTAAGGTGCTTACAAGGACTATAAATGATGTCGCAGGGCTTAAGGTGTCCTCATATAGACAGCTGGTTAGCAACTGGTCGTACGTCAATGTTAGTGTGATACTTACTAGTTAGCCAGGGGTTGTTCCACTTACGTACGTGTTCACTAAGTAGCCTAAGCCGGGCTGTGTATACAAGGCGTGGTGTGGGTGTCGAGTGATCGATGTCTCGATCGCTGTACACATCAACATACACCACACACATCAGCACTAGACGCACGAGCATCTGTAGGCACTGACATCGACAGTTGTTCAACGAGAGACAAGTGCACACACACACCAACACACACAAAACGCACGATATTTTGATGCCTCAACTTTGATGTCCTCAGCTTTGCATGCCTACAACTTTGATTTTCGCTTTGATGCTCTCACTTTGATGCCTCAAGCTTTGATGACTCAATCTTTGATGCTCAGCTTATGATGACTCACTTTTGTTATCTGGAAAAAGAGGTAGGAGGAGGAGTAAAGAAAGAGATAGAAGAAGAAGAAGAAGAAGAAAAAGAAGAAGAAGAAGAAGAAGAAGAAGAAGAAGAAAGAAGAAGAAGAAGTGCTCATATGACGAGCAGTATGAGCCGCGAGCCGGAGCCGGAGTTTGGCGTGATGGCGGAGTCAGAAATGGAATTCTGGCTCAGTTGCTATTGAGTCATTGAGATGTGTTTATATAATGTTTCAAAGAACATAGATTCCGAATTTTTGGGTTTCGTTAACCCCAAAATGAGTTCGAGGACCCCTTTGAGTGGATCCTCAGCTGGAAAAAAAAAAAGAATAATTACAGAGTACAGGACAAGAGAAAAGTATGAAGGAAGGAAATAAGACAGTTTTTCCCGTAAGATAGAAGAAAATTGAAGTCATTGGAGCTATCCGTATCGCCCGGTGCAGGACCGAATGCGGTACCGAGTTCACGTAAATATGTGCTATCACTATAATATTAGGGTGTTTTATATACTGTTTTCAGTGATAGTCAAGAATATTGAATAACATAGTTTAATACACTTCAAATGGTTGTCTAGGGACACAAATTGGAAGTGAGGCCGACCAAAAAATGTGGTTTTTACCGCTTTTAAATGAAAGATTTTACAAAGGTATAAGTTTAATAATACATAGAACTTACGCTCTATCAACAGCCCTATGTTGCATAAATATATGTAGACCAACCGCCCTATGCTGCATCAAATATATGTAGCAACTCCCTATGTTGTCAAATACTATGAACTTAATAGCAGAGAACTTAAGTTGGTACTCTCTCTAGTCATACACAATGGCTATTCATATGTTCGCAAACTGAGATCATTCCAAGTCAAAACTTGAACTCGCTTGTTTTTAATCGTATGCTAATATCAAGTACCATATTAAAGGATGTGTGAGTGTTGTAATGTGTTGGTGGTAATGTGTAATGCATGTGTAATGTGTGTATGTGTATGTTTACGTTAGAGGTTCGTATACACCAGTAGTTCTTCACTCATTTTTATTTGAACTGAGGCATTTTATTTATGAAAAGCTGTTTCATCTACCAAAAGTTAGAGTTTTAAAGTTAAAGTCTAACAGTTTAGAGGTTAAAGTTAAAGTTGGAGATAAAGTTAAAGTTAAAGTTAAATTTTCATGTCGAGGCATAAGAATTTATATTTTTTCATGTATTAAATAAAGTCAGTAAACATTGTCTTTTGATGAAAAACATTTTTGTTTTTCGAAAAAACATTTTCTTTTGATGAAAAACATTTTTATTTTTTTGAAAAACATTTTTGTAAAAACATTGTTTCTAGAAAAAAGTTGTTAAATTTTCCACGAAAAATGATTTAGGGACCGATAAAGCAATCAAGCAGTAAAACACTACAGCAAACAGCCCCAGGGGGGCCCCACCCCACCCACCCTCACCCCCTCATGTTTTACTGCTTTACTGCTTTAAACATACTTACTATTATAAAACTATATGTCACTACTATTTTTCTGTTGCATCATATACATTTGGTATTTCACATTACCGCTTTTTCTATAAACTTTCTTTTAAAAAAAACTTAAGATTAAAATAAATTATATTTTAATTTGTAACATTAAGAACATGGCGGTAGACCTTTTATATCATATATAATATATATTATCATATATATATATATATAATATATATATATATATATATATATATATATATAGGTATATATATATATATATATATATATATATATAAACATGCTAACATTACAAATTCCATACTTAACAGGCAGTAAAGGTAACTAAATAGCATACAAACGTAAACATATTCACATTTTTTTTCATGCATGTTTAACATATCCAATTTAATTTTACATTAACATAGTAATATTTACAACAAAGGATTTATCGTATCCTAACCTAACGAATGTAATAAACTAAGAATAAATCGCACACGCACACACACACCACACATCACCACACAACACACACACACACACACACACACACACACAACACACACACATACACACACACAACACACCCATCACACACACACAGGAATATTCTGGCGAAGTAACAAAAGTTTTCAACATAATGAAGCTAACCATCGCACTCACCTAAACTAAGAAATATAAGTACAACGACAAAACCTAACATACTTAAGCAACGAATAAACACGCTTAAATTACAGATTTCCATACTTGAACCGCAGTAACAGTAACAAAAATAGCATACAAATACGTACCTATTCACACTTTTTTCCTACGCTGTCTTTACATTCAATGTTAACTTTTACATTAACATAGTAATATTTAACAAAGTTTTAGTATCCTAACCTAACTATTGTAATAAACTAAGAATAAATGCCACAGACACACCACACACACCACACAGCACTGCACGCTACACACCACTCCATACACACACCTTCACAGCACACACACTCACATACACACAACACACACACACGAATATAGTTTAACTGTAACAATGTTTTTAATTATAAGCCAACATAGCAACACCTGAACTAAGAATAATAATATAAACGACAAAATTAACATACCTTAAACACGAATAAACTGTTTACATTAGCAAAGTTCCATACTTAACAACAGTAAACAGCTAACATTACATACAAAACGTAACCTATTCACACTTTTTCAAGCATATCTGTAACATATCAATGCTAATTTTACATTAACATGGTAATATTTAGCAAAAATTTTATCATAACCTGAATAAATTAATCATACTGACTAACGAATAAATGCTCACTTACCAAAGTTTTTCTCATTAACATAGTAATATTTAAAAAAAATCATTTTAAGACAGAGCACAACCTTCTACCACGTTCAAATCTAAAACGAATATGACGATAAAATAAGTCTCGAGAGAAAAGATAAGGCAATATTACTGGAACAAACACAAGTCCCCCCTTTTTTAAAAGAAAAAAAAAAAAGGGAAAATAAAGGGGGGGGGGAAAAATTTAAAAAAAAAAATTTTAACCAATCACGGAAAGGGTCATAGGATAGTTTCAAGCCCATACAGAGTAGGGGGCAAATATTAGATAACGGATTGTCCAACATGGAAAATAGCATCAAAGTCTTAACTATATTATATAATATATTATATATATATATTATATATAATTATTATATATATATATATCATCCAAATATATATATATATATATATGGTAAACATATACATAGGATACGCCCCCCTATGTAAAATAAAAGAAATCCAAAATAGCATACATAATAAAATATATAAAAGAATACATCTTCCACCGAGAGATACCCCGGGGTTTCACCCCTTGCTAGATGAATGAATCCCCCATGGGGTATCACCCCGAAGGGGCGTGTAAGCAGGCTGAGGCCTTACCCTCCGAAGGAGGGTAAGGCCTGCTTACACGTCCCTTCGGGGTGATACCCCATGGGGGATTCATTCATCTAGCAAGGGGTGAAACCCCGGGGTATCTCTCGGTGGAAGATGTATTCTTTTATATATTTTATTATTGTATGCTATTTTTATTTCTTTTATTTTATGTGTGTGTGTGTGTGTGTGTGTGTATGTGTGTGTGTGGTGTGTATGTGTGTGTGAGTGGTAGGTGTATATGGGTGAGTGTAGGTGTAAGTGTCTGGG
>JABUQX010069461.1:27500-30000 GCA_015478945.1 Trachelipus rathkii
ACTACAATAATCTTGTGCTTCTGCTACTGTTCTCCTAACAGAACAGATTTTCACTCTTTCTTTGAATATCTTACTACCTCTCACGAGACTGTTATATCTTCTCATCCAAATACTGAGGTCCTCTATTTAGGGGATTTCAATGTACACAACACTGAATGGTTGGGATCCTCTCATACTGATTTAGGTGGGAAGGAGGCCGAATCATTCAGCATTCTCAACGACGATCTGGAACAACTAATCAAAGAGCCTAACACACATTCCGGATCGTCCCAACTAATTCTTGAACACACTTGACCTATGTTCACCACTAGTCCTTCTTCTCTAATAAATAACTAGCCCCTTCGCTCCTATTGGTAAGTCTGACCACAACCTTATATCTCTTAACTTTAATATTTTCTCTCCAACAGCTCCATCCTGGCCTACGGTTTTCCTGGCACTTTGATCGGGGTGATTGGGGGCCTTGCGTCGCCTCTACGCTAACTATAATTGGATATGACTGCTTTGACTCTGATGACGCTTCGCGGCTTTCTGCATTAAGGTGTGAGCTGTAATCGTTGATGGGATGAAGCAGGTTCATTCCTTCTTCGAATAAATCTTTCTCTCCTCATAATCCATGGTTCGATCGTGCCTGTTCTCTGGCCATTCAGGCTAGAGACAGCGTTTATCGGGGGTGGAAAAATTCTCGTTCTCCTATCACCTCCTCGCTAATTTTAATTCAGCTAGAAATCGTTGCAGGGATAATCTTCGACGAGCAAGCGGGCTTTCACAAACGAAAGTGCGCTAACCTCCTTGTTCCTCCTATTGACAAATCTTTCTGGCCTCTTGCCAAAAAACCATCTCTAACAACTTCTTGTAATCTGCCTTTCCTCCTCTTATTCAATCTGATGGCTCTGTTGCTAACTCCCTCCAACTGAAAAGGCCAATCTCTTCGGCCCTCCCTATTTTCCTCTAACTCAACCCTGGACGATTCTGGCATTCCTCCTCCTCCACCTTCTCCTCTCAGGTGTCCTATGTCTTTGCCTGTGATTAAATTTGATCGGGTGCATGGGCTCCGAGATTTATGACGTTAGGAAGGAGGGGCCCGGATGGCATCCCTCCCCGAGTTTTGAGGGAGTGTGCTTTCCGAGCTAGCCCCCTCCCCTCGTTCAACTATAATTCTCTTATGTCTTCAATACTAACTACTTTCCCCTCAGTGTTGGAGCACGCCACATGTCCAACCTATTCCGAAAAAGGAAGCCGCTCTGATCCTTCTAACTATCGCCTATAGCTCTCACCTTACTTGTATTCTAAGATCTTTGAAACCCTCTCAACTCACTTCTTAGACCATCTGGAATCTCATTCTCTTCTTTCCGATCGCCAGTACGGCTTTCGGCGTTCGAGGTCTACTGGTGATATATTTTCCTATTTAACCGATTTATGGTTTTCCGCCCTTAGGAACTACGGGGAGACTTGCGTGGTGGCGCTTGACATATCCAAAGCATTTGACCGAGTATGGCACTCGTCACTGCTCTCCAAGCTCCCCTCCTTTGGGTTTCCTCCCTCTCTTTGCTTACCTTAGTGTCTAGCTTTTCCTTTCAAAAGTCGCTGCAATTCGCTGTGGTTGAAATGAGCGACTTCTTTCTTCTTTTTCTGTTAATAGTGGTGTTCCTCAAGGGTCCTGTCTTATCTTCCCTACTTTTATTCTTACATTTTTCATTAATGATCTTCCACCTGAACATCTAACTCTATCCACTCCATATGCAGATGACTCGACCCTTCATTCTTCCACCATTTCAATCTGCTCCCTCTTTTACTTCTAGAATTGCCTCTCTCGTCTTAATCTTTCCGATTCTGTTCTCGCTGATCTGGATGAATTTCCGAATTGGGGTCCGTCTCAACCTTGTGAAATTCAATTCTTTAAAAACCTCAAACTTCTACAAATCTCCCTCTCTAAAACACCTTCTAATTTTTTCCGATCTCTTTCGACGGTTCTCTCGTCTCTCCTGTTTGACCAATATAAACAATCGCTTGGCCTTTAACATCAACAAAAAAAATGTCTTGGAACCTCACATCAAACGGTTGCTAGGGCGGCTTCAAAGAAACTGGGAGTTCTGTTTACGACTGCGAGATTTTTTTTTCCTATTCTCAGTTCTCCAGCTATACAAGGGTCTCATCCACCCTTGTATGGAGTACTGTTCTCATATCTGGGGGGGACTCTGGTTTCACCCGGCTTTTGGACAGGGTCGAGTCAAAAGCCAAAGGCTTATAAACTGTTCTGTACTCTCCAGTTCACTTGACCCTCTATCTTTGCGGCGCGATGTTGTGCTTTATCTCTTTTCTATAGGTATCGCAGCGGCAGATGTTCGAGGGAACTTACCACTCGCGTACCACCACCTTTACGACGCCCTCGTAGCACAAGGGGTGCTGTGTCTGCGCACGAGTTTTGTGTTGATGTAGGTAACTCAAGGCTAGTTCGTTGCGGTGCTTCCTTCTTTCCTGCCACATCTGTTCTGTGGAATTC
>JABUQX010069461.1:35000-37500 GCA_015478945.1 Trachelipus rathkii
AAAGGTAGCCGCTTTGATACTTCTAACTATCGTCCTATAGCTCTCACTTGTATTCTGTCTAAGATCTATAAAACCCTTCTCAACTCTCATTTCTTGGACCATTTGGAATCCCATTCCCCTCTTTCCGATCATCAGTACGGATTTCGATTTTCGAGGTTTACTGATGATATACTTTAATATCTTACAGATTTATGGTCTCCTGCCCTCAGGGACTTTGTGAAATCTTGTGTAGTGGTGCTTGACAAATACAAAAGCATTTAACTGGGAATGACATGCGTCGCAGCTTTTCAAGCTCCCTTCCTTTGGGTTTCCTCCATCTCTTTTTTTACTTACCTCTTGTTTTATTTTAAATAGCTCCATATCAACTGTCGTTGATGCTGAGATTTCTTTTCTCCCTATTAATAGTGGTGTTCCTCAGGGTTCTGTCTTATCTCTCACTCTTTCCCTACTTTTCTTTAATAATCTTCTTAGCTGCTCTATTCATATGCCGGTGACTCGACCCTCCATTCTTCTACTCATATCAAATCTGCTCCCTCTTTTGTATCCAGAGTTGACTCCCGTCTTAATCTTTCCGATGCTATTCTTCCTGATCTGGAGAGAACTTCCCAGTAGGGGAAGGGTCGTCTAAACCTTGTGAAATTCAACTTTAAAAACTCAACTTCTACAAATCTCCCTGTGAAAGACACACCCTAACTTTTCTATCTCTTTCGATGGTTCTCCCGTCTCTCCTGTTGACAATATAAACATCCTTGGTCTCAATATAGACAAAAAAATGTTTGAAAATCTTATATCTCAATGGTTGCTAGGGCATTCTAAAAAAATGTTGGGAGTTCTGTTTAGATTGAGGGAATTTTTTCCCTTTCTCAATTACTTCAACTATACAAGGATCTCATCCGTCCTTATATATATATATATATCTAGAATACTGCTCTCATATTTGGGGGGGGGGATATATATATATATATATATATATATATATATATATATATATATATATATTGAATACTGCTCTCACATTGGGGGGGGGGAAGGCTCAGGCTTCACCCGTCCTTTGGATAGGGTTCAGTCAAAGGCTAAAGGGCTTATAAAATGTTCTGTATTTTCTAATTCACTCGACACTTTATCTCTGCGATGAGACGTAGGTGGGTTTCTCTTTTTTCTATAGACACTTCAACTGCAAATACTCGAGGGAACTGATTCCTAGTGTATCACCACCTTTACGACGCCCCTTGTTGTTTGGACGTTAGCAATCCCAGACTTGTTCGCTGGAGGTGCTTACTTCTTTCCAGCCACCTGTTCTGTGAAATTCTCTTCCATCTTCTATGTTTCCTTCTGAATTTAATCTCCCTCACTTTAAATCCCTCAGTCTGTGCTCATCTGCGAAATCTGCCACAGGTAGCACTAGATGGATTTTAATATATTTTAGCACTTTTGCCATTTTACACTCCTCCTAGAATAAGGCTCTGCCCCTGAGAGAAGGTGTTGACAGTAATATATATATATATATATATATATATATATATATATATATATATATATATATATATATATATATATATATATATATATATATATATATATATATATATATATATATATATATATATATATATATAGTTATTTGGACCATGCACGAAGCGGTGTATTGAATCCAATGATATTTAAATTATTATTTTTGGTTTGGTATATCATTTCGCGCGTAATTGGGCCCACTTTAATTTATTTTACTTTCATGTTGCTCATGTGTCATTTAATTGGGTCAGTGTAATTGTTTTTTTTAATTTTTCATGATGCATTTGTTATATAGTAAGAAAGCAAGAAACTTTACAGTTAGGTTTTAATAGCAATTTCAGGTTCGGATAAACAGCATGTGCATTAAGTTTATTAGTCCCAATACTTTACACTTTCAGTATATAAAATGTGCTGAACAGCCTGAACTATATATATATATATATATATATATATATATATATATATATATATATATATATATACTCTATATATCTTAACCTAGTTTTTATCTTTGTACATAGTTTTCATAAAAAAATTTGTTACACCTTGATGTGTTGAAATACACGAAAGTGCTTGGTAACTTTCTTTTTTATTTTCCTTGTGGATTGTGTGAAAAGTATATTTCTCGGCAAAAAAGAATAAAATTTTAAATATATATATATATATATATATATATATATATATATATATATATATATATATATATATATATATATATATATATATATATATATATATATATATATATATATATATATATATATATAAATATATATATATATATATATATATATATATATATATATATATATATTTTCTTTATATATATATATATATATATATATATATATATATATATATATATATATATATATATATATATATATAGACATATAAATATATATATATATATATATATATATATATATATTTCTGCATCAATCATTGTCGAAAATATTTATTTACAGAGACATTCATAATTTTTACA
>JABUQX010069461.1:45000-52500 GCA_015478945.1 Trachelipus rathkii
TTCTGCGTCGATATAGGAATCATATTTTTTTATTTTATAATTTTTATAGCATTATTTGGGAGAGCTATTATTGATTTATTTGTATTGTAAAACAAAGTTTACAATATCTTTTTTATTTTTTATTTATTACAATCGTTAAAGAATGTGACCGTGGCTTCATTTTCTAAGTGCTGTAGTAAATATTCACGATCCTTTTTTAATCCGGCTAACCACAACTATTTCCAAGTACCCGGTCGTGTGCGCGTTAGGGATAGTTGCGGTTAGGATAAATGTTCTGGGCGTTTAATGGAGGCTGGTGCTACCTTCTACCACTGAATATCCAGATCAAGAGTTAACTACCGGTTCGCTTTTCTGAAAGTTATAACTCGAGGTACGCCACGAACCAGCTGCGAATCGGCTCCAATTCACCAGTGCTGATATATAATTTATATTAACACTACTAGAAATTCTCGCTTTGAAATTCTTCGTGTTATAGTGAAGCACTCTGTGGTTAAATATAGAAAAATTTAAAGTTTGTTTATATATATATATATATATATATATATATATATATATATATATATATATATATATATATATATATATATATATATATATATATATATATATATATATATATATCCCCGCAGGGGGTATTGATTCTTGTTATGTTCCTGGTGTGCAACTTGGGGCATAGAATAGCGATAAGAACCAATACTAGGGCTCCAGCACTAAAATGTGCGTTGTCACATATGTAATCTTCTAGTCTTCTTCCTCTCCTTTCATTTTTAGAATTAATTATCTATATTTTCCAATCCTCTTCTTCCACCACAATTTCTGTTTATAATGGTAGCTGGGTTTGGGTCCTGCTACTACTTATTTTATATTCTAGAACTGCTCATACATGCCTCGGATTCCCGGTGCATGTTTGAGCACCCTACCTTCAGTAATGGGGAAGCAAGGGACGGGCGATATATATATATATATATATATATATATATATATATATATATATATAAATATATATATATATATATATATATATATATATATATATATATATATATATATATACAGTGTCGTATCAATAATATATATGTGTAGGTAAAGAGAAAAATATATATATATATATATATATATATATATATATATATATATATATATATATATATATATATATATATATATATATATATATATATATATATATATATATATATAAATATATATATATATATATATATATATATATATATATATATATATATATATATATATATATATATATATATATATATATATATATATATATATATATATATATATATATATATATATATATATATATATTTTTATATATATAAATATATAAATATATATATATATATATATATATATATATATATATATAAACGAAAATTCTTTAACTGCAATACGTCCTTATTTATTTGAAGGAAAAATTTAATTTTTCACGTCCTTTTGAATAAAGCTATGTTTATTTATGTGTATTATATGCATAAGATTGACTCAAAGCCTGACATAGGCCTACCAGAATTTTTAAATAATTATTTTAATTATATAAAGGTAAACAACACTTAATTAATAAAAATGTTACATATAATTAAAATTCAATAAAGCACAACACCTTCACTGCCTCTATTCCAAAACTTAACACAGCAAATATATGGTAAACATTTATTTTCACTCTGCCACCATAAGTGAAAATATCGTACATTGATAGATAGATAGATAGATAGTTAGATATATAGATAGATAAATAGATAGATAGATAAATAGATAGATAGATAGATAGAGAGAGAGAGAGAGAGAGAGAGAGAGAGAGAGAGAGAGAGAGAGAGAGAGAGAGAGAGAGAGAGAGAGAGAGAGAGAGAGAGAGAGAGATTCAAAATTTTTTTCAAATTATTTCGTACGATTTCACTGGGTGAGCGAAAGTTTCGTACTCGCGAAATTTGCTTATTTTTTCGCTCAACAGCAAGGTATGACGCTTGGCTTTTTCCTATATATTTTATATGAAATATGAAGATCTACCCGTACGCCCACCGCTTTCCAATTTACTCTTAGGAACAGAGTAGGAAGGAAAATTTCCAAATGAATTTAATTATTATAATTGTTATTACTAAAGTAGTTGATTTTCTTTAAATTTATTTTATAAATCAGTTTCTTTTTTACACTTTCATATAAAATTCTAATAATTTATTTTACTTTACCATTTAAATTATTTTATTAAAAAGACTAAAAAATATTGGGTAGGAGCTACCTACCCTGCCTACCCTATGATAGTCCCTCGATATATATATATATATATATATATATATATATATATATATAGATATATATATATATATATATATATATATATATATATATATATATATATATATATATATATATATATATATATATATATATATATATATATATAATTAGAGTGTGTACGGGTGTACGTTTATAAGAATGCACATATGTGTTCGTGCGATGAAAGTATTTTTAACTCACAGTATTGATATTCCAAACACTCTAGTTGATTTCTCTCCCCTTCTTGTTTAGTCCGAAAGATGTTAACATTTTTCATACCTGCTTAGCCATGCAGTCAAACATACACACACAACATATATATAGAGTGTATATATATATATATATATATATATATATATATATATATATATATATATATATATATATATATATAATATATATATATATATATATATATATATATATATATATATATATAATTCTTCTTTCTCTCTTAACAAAATGATTAATAATAACATCTTCAATTTATGCTGCGTAGTTATGATGAACACTTATTACTTAAAGCCATTTCTGTTAGTCTTTCATCCCATGTAGAATTGAGAAAAAGCGTTTTTTTTTGTTTTGTTTTTTTTAGCTTTTTTAGAGTAAGGCAATATCATTCTGGAGCGCACTTTGAGAGAGACAGATGCTAAAATCCTTAACAATCAAAATGGAACTGTATAGATTAGAATTATTTACAAATTTCGTAAATTATTGAATAGATATCGATGGAATCACTTTATTAAGATTGGTAAATATGGATCAATGAACCTTGTAAACCAAAGGGTCGACAGGGAAAATGATAGACAGGTCATTATGGTCGACATTTGTTTAAAAAAAAAGAAAGAAAGAAAGAAAAAAAATCTGGTTATTTAGAGTTTTTCTAACGAATCTAACCTAGCCTAACCTAACAACATAACCTAACCTACTCTAACCTAACCTAACCTAACGCCTACGGCGGGCTATAAAGAAATTTTTTTTGATGTCGTGTCGACCATATGAGCTGTCGCCCATTTTCCCTGTCGACCATTTAGGCTAGTCTCCGGTTCTATGACCCACGAACTTCATCTCTAACTGGTTTGAAAAGTCATAAAGAAAAGAACTTGCAAATGCTTTATGTCTTTCCATTTAACACTGATTCTGACACGCGCCATTCTCGTTTCTTCATTAACGGAAAGCAGAAGAAGTTCTTTTACGACTTCTAAAAATTATTGAAAAATTTTCGTCGATGTTTGGCGAGAAAATCTTTCAAAACAACCATCGCATATTCAAAATGACTAAGAACAGTTGCTGTTATTAAAGTTGGAGAGTGTAAGGTACATGCAGTAGTACATACAGTTATTGACGAGTGACGGAGAATAAAGTTGAAATCATAATTAAACTTATAATAAATCATAATTAAACTTATAATCTACTCGTTCGTGATTACAGATTTCAAAAGATTTGAGGTTTATGATAAGGTTCAGTATTTTGATCCGTCTCAAACTCCTCTAAACAGACTTGCTTTAAAAACTCGTAACAATTTGTAACAATGGATCATAACTTTCCATCTAAGGTTCAATATCTTGATCCGTCTCAATTTGTAACAATGGATCATAACTTTCCATCTAAGGTTCAATATCTTGATCCGTCTCAATTTGTAACAATGGATCATAACTTTCCATCTAAGGTTCAATATCTTGATCCGTCTCAATTTGTAACAATGGATCATAACTTTCCATCTAAGGTTCAATATCTTGATCCGTCTCAATTTGTAACAATGGATCATAACTTTCCATCTAAGGTTCAATATCTTGATCCGTCTCAATTTGTAACAATGGATCATAACTTTCCATCTAAGGTTCAATATCTTGATCCGTCTCAATTTGTAACAATGGATCATAACTTTCCATCTAAGGTTCAATATCTTGATCCGTCTCAATTTGTAACAATGGATCATAACTTTCCATCTAAGGTTCAATATCTTGATCCGTCTCAATTTGTAACAATGGATCATAACTTTCCATCTAAGGTTCAATATCTTGATCCGTCTCAATTTGTAACAATGGATCATAACTTTCCATCTAAGGTTCAATATCTTGATCCGTCTCAATTTGTAACAATGGATCATAACTTTCCATCTAAGGTTCAATATCTTGATCCGTCTCAATTTGTAACAATGGATCATAACTTTCCACCTACCTTGTTTCAAACGATCGTGTTCTCTTTATCCATTTTGTCTCTGGCAAAATCTTACCTATTTTTTCTATTAAAATAGGCATTCACCTTGGTTACCTATAAAAGGGCCCAGTTGTTTTCACTGATTCAAAGATTTTAAATCATAGATGTTTGTTAATTAGAGTAATATTAATTTTTAAAATATTGGAGAATGAATATTAACTTGACTAAATTTATTAAATTATGAAAAGTTTAAAACTTAAAACAATATGCAAAAATAGAAACATTTCAGCTTTTTTCCAGTGAAAGTCTATTTATATCTCTTTGACTTATAGATATTGCCAGAGAGGGTTAAGCATATTTTCAATGAAGACACTTGATGGAGAGGAAGGCACAAGGATTTTCTTTCAAGGTCCGAAAGGTACGATATTTCTTAGGGTTCTTAAATGTGGTTATATTTGTTAATTGGTAGAGTCGAAAACTTAAATGAATTTATAGTTAAAAGGTATATTAATATATAAACTTGTTAACAGGTAATTTGACAGTTGGGATAATAGACAAGATTGCTCCGGCTGGTCGGATATCCGGCTTCTGGTCAAAGGAGTTACAGCACTAAAACGCTGTTCTTGTGTGTGGAATATTCTTAATTTTCATCAAGTCAAATTAAAGATATTTAGTCTTCACCTTGTTAACAGGACTATGGTTTTCTTCCATCTGGTCTCTAAACTCTTCCTCCTAGAGTACTCTAGATCTAGAAATAGTTCTCGGCGCATTTGCTTTTCAATGACAATCCTCGAGTTGTTAAAGAAAATGAAAATTGAAGGGACAGAATGTAGCTTTGTCGCTATAATTTTTATCTCATGATCCAATCTTGTCGATATATATATATATATATATATATATATATATATATATATATATATATATATATATATATATTTATATATATTATATATTTTTATATATATATATATATATATATATATATATATATATATATATATATATATATATATATATATATATATATATATATATATATATATGTATATATATATATATATATATATATATATATATATATATATATATATATATATATATATATATATATATATATATATATATATATATATATATTATATATATATATATATATATATATATATATATATATATATAATATTATTATTAAAGTTCGCGCCACACGGGCATATTCTTATTCTAGGAGGGGAACTACTCTAGGTTCCGGACTAGGGATCTAACCCGGGCCCTTGCCATGCGACTCTGTCACTCTAAGGATTGAGCCATATTTAATATGGTGTTTCTATTAATTATCTCTTCCATAAAATTAAAAATGAAGTCCCACACCTTGACTTCCATTGAGAAATACACGATTTCCAAAGAAATCATGTAAAACCTGTAAAACATGTAAAACAACAATAATAATTAAGTTTTATTGGAGTCATTCATTCCTGGCACTCAAAGCATAAAATTCGACTTGCCCCGGTCGCTCGTTAACCATAAATAAAAATTAAGAAACATCTTTAATATTTACGTACCGGTATAAGGATATATATATATATATATATATATATATATATATATATATATATATATATATATAGACAAATAAATAGAGGAAGAAAATATATATATATATATATATATATATATATATATATATATATATATATATATATATATATATATATATATATATATATATATATATATATATATATATATATATATATATATATATATATATATATATTATATATATATATATATATATATATATATATATATATATATATATATATATATATATATATATATATATATATATATATATATATATATATATTCTTTCTTTCTTTCTTTCACCTTTATTTTCCCAAGATTGGGAGTAAGGAGCGCTACAAGCATCGGAAAAGAAAAGCAGTAGGAGAGTATGACAAATGTCGAAAAGAAAGCCCAGCCTTACCGCCCCCTCTGTACCATTAATTAGTGAAAGCTCGTCACAGACAGAAAATCCACCCTAAAGCTTCATGGGACCGCGACGGACCCTCACTATGGTAAATCGTCAATGTAAGGGTTCATCCCCTGGCCCAGGTGGGCCACAACCATGCCCCCATACAAAACCCCGCCATTCTCTCCTATCATGCACCTTTATTCTCGCCTCTGCCAAACTCACATTTCTCTCCTTCAGACATTCGTTCACCGACTCAATCCACTTTCTCTTCGCTCTCCCAGCCGGTCGGTTCCCAACACACTCTCCACTATACATCCGCTTAACCAACCGACTATCATTCATCCTTTCCACGTGACCAAACCATTTCAACATACTTTCATTTATTCTCTCATTTACCTCTTTCTTCACACCACACAACTCTCTAATAAGTTCATTCCTCATTTTATTAATTCTTCTCACACCTAGCATGCCCCTAAGATTGTCCATCTGAACACATTGAACTTTAGATCTATATTTCTTATTCCAGACCATAGTCTCACTACCATACAATAACACAGGTAACAACATACCCTCATGTAAGACTCTACCGCACTCAAGACTTAGTCCCTTTACATTCACCAACGATTTAATTGCACCAGCAACCTTCCTGCCATTCACAACTTTCCTACTACACTCTGCATCATCCGTTCCCTTCTCATCCAACACATACCCTAAATATTTAAACTCAGACACTTGTTCCAGCTGCTCACCATCTAACATAACTTCACACTGAGGACTGTCCTCACTCACAACCATAACCTTACTCTTATCTACGTTTACTTTCAAACCCCTCCTTTTACATACCCTGCCAAATCTCTCTACCAATCCTCTCAAACTCTCTTCAGATTCGCCACACAGAACCAAATCATCCGCATATAATAGGTAGGGCACCCTCCACTCATCTCCATTCTCCATCATTCTAACACCATTTCCTGCCATCCCCACCTCGAATTCTTTCATAACCCCATCCATATACAAATTGAATAACCAAGGAGACATAACACAACCCTGTCTCACTCCACTATTAATCC
>JABUQX010069462.1:5000-12500 GCA_015478945.1 Trachelipus rathkii
GCTCCTGTCTAGTCCTATTCCTGTAGCTTTCAAACTCTGGCCCTCAACTCTGTAGTTTTGGAACCGGTATTTGTTTTGGGTTCTAGTTCAGTTAAATAATCTTTCTGCCATCTCGATCTTGAAATCGACAAATGACATAAAGTTTTTTCCTGCTCTCTTTGCTCTCATCCACCCATCATAATAATATTTATATTATATATATTATTTATACTACCGGTACTAAACAGTACTAGTAGCATATGGTACAATGCAAAAGGTCTAACAGATATAAATAGCTCGATGTGCATATTCTGGCAGATCTAAACTCGCCCAAAAGATATATAATTATTTATTAAAATTTCCTGTTATACATAAAACACTTATTTAGAAATCTGAATTGCAATTTAAATCAGAATTATCAAAATTGATGTAAATATTAAAGCTAGCTAGGGTTATATACAAAGTTTTATTTTTTTTTCATGACAAGTTTGTCTGTGCAATTTAAAATCAAAGCTAATCTAACTTGATTCAAGTGTACATGCTGTCTGTATTAATATATTATATATAATATACTATATATATATATATATATTATATAAATATTATATATAATATTATATTAAATATTATTATATAATATATAATATTAATATTATATTAGTTATTTAATATATAATATATATTATTATATATAATTATTAATTATATAATTAATTATTATATATATTATAATAATATATATATATTATATCATGTTACTTAATTCATAGTTTCTATGTAGGTGATGTGTTATATCCCATAAACTTGAATATGAAAACAAAATACTAGAGTGTTTTAACACAATATTTAAAAACTTTATTCTGAAATTACAACGTTTCCGGAATGGCAATTTCCCTCATCAAATACAGGTAACATGTAAACACTGATATAATAAACCAATACGAATATTTGGAAGTTTCAACATTACAATCTAAAATTCTTATAAAAATTTTACTTGATTTAGTTATTTAAAATCATAAAACATTTCTTTTTCTCTTGTTCTTAATTACCTACGGCAAATATTATAAGTGGATTATTTATATAGATAAATGTTTTTATTATATATTTGCTATATTTTCATATTTTATATAGTAAATAACACTGGTCGACAAATTATATATAATAATTAAATAGTTAAAAAATTTTAAAGGAACTATTAATAATAATTACAATATATACTAATAAAATATATTCTTATAAAAATAAATAACAAAAATGTTTCTAGTGTTTTATATCCTATATATTATATATATATATATATATAATAATTACTAGTAACAGCAGCCATTGTTATGGCTTCAAAATATCTTATAGAGAAGTTACAATTTATCCATTTAATAACAATTAGAATAAAAGAAATAAACGAACGTCGCCCTATCTCGATCGGGTAAACCAATATAGAATTTAGCCACACTCAAGCAAAATGACGAAATATAGCGTGATTCGATATTCTATCATGTATGTAGGCATTTGTTCACCCACCTCCATAATGACCATGTCCTTGCAGCACTTTATTCCTCAATTATTTATAAATTTACTTGAGATAGCTGTAATGCTATCTATATTGTCTATATTGGAAGCACCTCGCGCCAATACCACGTGAGGATAGACGAGCACAGAGGCATTTCCACCCGTACCAAAACTTGGTTGAATTCTCCTATCACAAATACGACTCATCTTCCATTAAGAGACCTACTCAACATACTCAAATTACTCCCGTAACATAATTTCTTGCCTTCATGAATCGTGCAACATAATTTTCACTATACTTACTCAACTAAACAAATTTCGCATCTCAAATCAAATCCTGCGATGAGTACGTTGGAAAACAATGTACACTTCAGTAAATCCACGAGTGAGGCACAGCTTCTCAATTAATAGGCAGGAGGCCCATCTTAAAAACTGCTAGTCTGACTATTACACTCGGACAGTTAAAACAGTTTATGGTCCGGTTTTATCTATGTATAATTTATTAGAAGCACCCCACTAAACTTAAAGAATGTAACTGATAACTTGTGATCTCGTGAGCTTTTAAGAAATTTTGTTTTCTTGTAGTGTAAGTTTAAGTATTAGTACATTACTTTAATATTTTCAATTAATTAATTTTGTTGCCCATTAATTTAACAGATAATTTCGAATCATGAGTTATCCGTTTGTTTGTTATGGTAACTATATTGTGATTATTATCACAGACGGATATTGATAATCATGCATTATGTTGTTTTTGTGCTCTCTATATCTCCATGATCAATTCTTGTCAATATTATAAGGAATCTATGAGAGTTTTGATCATATGAGTAGATATAATTTTCATATTACTAGAGAGTGTTTGATGTCGCGAATTCTTTATAGATATCCCCCGTGAATCAATAGGCACAAGTTAGTAAGAAAACAAACAGTGTACGGATCTGGATAGCTGGTGGATAGAACGTCTGCAAGAGCTTGAACATTATTCCTCTCTTCTCTGGCGAGAGCACCCCTATGTAACCGACGAATATACTACTACTCATATCATGTTAAAATTTATAAAATTATATAGATATATATATTTTAATATCTAAATATTATATCTCACCTTTATTATATTATATCTCAAAATTACTGTAATATGAGAGGGTGATAAATAAATATTTCATAATTTTTATATATATATATTTATATATGATATAGTATATATATTAAAATATCTCACCAGTAAATTTCCCGGTTATCAGAGGGGAAATTGTTCACGCCCTCTGCCTGTTGGAACATCAAGGTTTCATTCTTAATTTCTGGCCAACATAAACTTCATTTGAGTTGCCTGTATTGAGGAGCAGCTCTTAGCAATAGAAATTTCTTTGTGGCGTCACAATTGGGTTAGTCTCTATTAGGATCTTGCGTCTGTGATGTTCAGTACCCTTTTGACTTTAATCAAATACTCCACACGTAAAGGGTTTCAACCCCCTTTCAGTGGAACAGCATCTTCTTCCATTTGGCATCAAAATTTGTTCTCCCAGAACTTTCCCCAGAAGATCGTGTTTCTAGGCGCCATAAGATTCCAATGCTGGTCAGGAGTTCTTCAACAGAAAGTAAAGGACGGGGCATTTGCCTAGAACTCTGGTCTCGCCGTAAGAACTATGCATATCACCTAATGACCACTAGTCCTGAGCATAACACGTCTCTAGACGCAGTATTAAATGAATGTGGTATTTCCTATGCTAACCAAGATGAGTTTAAAGACTAGAAATACTGCCTATCGCATATTATTTTTTGAGTCACTAAGTTCCATTAATTAATGACATCTTATAGGTTTAATTATCTAATAAGTAATTTGTTAATATTTTATGAGTATAAATATATATTATATATATATTTAATATTCTTATTATAAATTGAGTAATATTATATGCTAATTACTTTTTATACGATATAATAATACCTATAGTTAAAAAAAAAATATTATTTTAATTGTATAATCATTATTTAAAATAAAACATTATCAATATTATTATTTCTAGAGTATAGTATATATATATAATAGCTATATAAATCTCTAAATATATAATTTTTAAGTCATTTTACTTATTCACTATTGTAATAGCGTTCTTAAAATTATCTAACTGTCAAAATGGTGATATCATTTTTGGTGTTGAGAAATGGGTACTGAACACCACACCTATAGCTAATAATGATTTTTTACTTTTAAATCTTTTTCTTTCTTTAGGGCATCCGTAGTAAGACGTGATCTTGGTGTCTCCTCCTTGTATATGTTTGTAAGTAACCCTTATCATTCATTTCCACTCATAGACTGATAGTCAGAGAAGCATTAAGAATTTCATTAGGTTTGCACGTTCACCAAATTTACATTGAGAAAGTTTAGAGTTGTAACAAGTTTTGATGTTTTGTCTAAGAAGGAGAATTCACGCTCCCAATTTGGCATCGTGCTCCGTTTAAAATGTCATTCTAAAATAACTCGAAAACCTAAAGTTTGGATCTTGAAGGTTTAAATCGTGTCAAATCAGATTTATGGTGGAGATTTCACTCCATCACCAGGGTCCTTGCAATAATTATATGGCAAAAGATTAAACAAATACATTCAGGCCTTATATAAATCTCCTAAGCTTTAAAATCGTTGTCTTGGATCCTTTAACAATTATCTTGTCTTTATAATTATTGAGATATTTAGGCGTGTCTTTATAGAGAACGGCTCCTCACCGTCAATAATGCTCACTAAAATTGCTTCTGGTTTATAGCCCGAATCCATAGTTACTTATTAAGCAACCAATAAAAACAGTCTTAGCTTAAAGTGTCGTATAAGGTGTGTGAATTTTAACAGTTTGGAGCATGTGTTTACAATTTAGAGAAAAGCAAAGGTAAATGAACAAATAAAGAAAAATTAATGTATAGTGGTACTGGACGAAAGAATTCACAATATTGTCCCAATATACTCAAGTTCTTGTTAGACTCCTCTCTTCTGTTCATTGTGCATTAAATGCTCGATCAATAAGTGCCTAATACATCATCTAATCACACGAAAGAGGTAGAAAAAAAAAAATTAATTAATAGCAAAACTAGGCCAAAATATGTTGTGAGTTTTGTAATTTACAATTACATTATTTTCAGCCTCCATATTTTAATGGCTGAGAAGTAACTATATTCACTTCGTGAAGGAGAGTAACATGCCAAGATAAAAATATCTGTGTCGGGTCTTCAACATAAAATAATCTTGCATCACTTTAATTAATTGTCAGTAATGATCAAGGAAAACTGCGAAAACATTTTTTTTTTTTAATAATATTGGATATGCAGAATAGCCTTTTAAGTGGTAAGGTTATATTCCAAAAAAGTTACCAAATACGCCATGCAGGCAAACCGCCACACGGGCTACCGTGAGCTCCCGGCAACACTGTTTACTAAAAAATTAAAATCATTCTTCTTACATTTTTTTTTTACAGTCAAAAATATGGAAAATAATGTCAAATTTGACAAGTCTGTAAAATTATTATAAGGAAAATATATTAGGCCTTGATTTCCATACAACACCACCGCTAATTCCGTTCTTTCGATAATGTCGGACAACATTGTTTATTTTAATTTCAGTAAACTTTCTCGATATACCTAATATAATAAAAATACCTATTAAAAATCAGATTTAGTTTCCTAATTATGTTTTTATAATCTATCTAACCTTAGAATATATCTTAAGTTAACCGTCAAGCTATTTAAACCTACAAAACAAAAAATAATCTTAGAATATAGAATATACTGAATTAATGATTTAAAACTAATTTTTTTTATATGAACCGTAATTATTCAAAAGATAATCAAAGGCATTCGCCTAACGGAGGTTGTGCATAAATGAAATTCGAGGTACAACAAACATAGAGCTATAAAAATAATCTCTGGAGCTGGCGAATACACCAACTTATATTGTATTATATTTTTTAGGATCGCTTAAAAACAAGTAAGGTTCGCGGCTAATCTGAATGACGAGCTTTAACCATTCTTTATAGATAAACGCTTTATAAAATATTTTTTTAATATATATTCATAAGAGGTGAGGCGGGATCTACTTATCTAACACTATATATTAAAGACCTTAGTAATATTCAGTTAATCTATATATGCTTATATTTTGATCGAAAGAATGCTTCGGGCTTTACACATAATGATAATAAATTAATAATAACTATATGAGTATATCGCAATATATATTTCATATATTATTTTCGAACCACTTATATGAGAGTATTGCGAATCTTTCCCTTCAATTGAGTGTAAGACAAATTCTCAAAGATGAAATCTCTTTTCCATTCTCACCCCAATATATAATTATGAGTAAACAATATAAATATGTCACAGAAAATAACTCAGGTCAAAGTGTTTTAAATGGGAATATTCAGAGTTGATCTCAAAGTCCTCTGGAAAGGCACTCAATACATATCATTGTGTAGGTATGTTGTGAATGCATCTATCTGTATAAGATAGATAAAGATCAGACAATCATCAATTTTGAACTTCTCTCAATTCTAAAGAAAATGAGGTCAAAATTTTCTTTCGTTTTGGATAAAATAAAATAAGTATCAAAAGAGAGTTGGGAGAAAACAAAGTTTAAAAGCTGTCTATTATTAGAATGGATTTCTTTTTGTGTGAATATTTTTTTTTAGTAAAGGAATGATAAAGCCACTCAGGAATTTTACATTTAAAAGTTTAATCATTAACCCCAGGCAAAAGAAACTAATAGCACAAAAAACATTTGTCGCTCGCCCGAACACCATGAAAAACAAAAAAGCAAATCCTCTATAGTACGTTATTATTGCTTCACACGTAATCTCTCAAACGATAAGAGCAATCATATTACGTTAGCTCTCAAGAACACAAAGTGATGTTCAAAAAGACCATTAACACATTTTTTCTATTTGATATCAACAACCAAGTCCGAATAAAAAGAAGCAAATAAAAACAAAAAAGTCGCAACATCAATACGTAATCTTAGAAACTTGTGAGTAAGTACGTTGTATGGTATTTGATGGTTTGAACCTATAAGAAGCTTCTATAAAAAAAAAATAAACATATGTTGAACCCCTACGGCTTCTTGGTTACAGAAGAGCGGTGTGGAGGGGATTTGAGGTGCGTTATCCATGAAATAACCTAACAATAAAAAAGTGTTTGAATAGCATCGTACAAAATATATGAAAATGAGGAGAGCACCTATAAAGTTTAATATATAGAAACAGATAGTATCTGAAAGAATGTATTTATTAAATAAAAAAAAACGTGTAGTGTTGTTTGGCATTATAACATGAAATTAAAACTGCTCGATACTATATAACCTATATATATATTATAGAGAGATTGTAGGTTAATCACTTATCTAAATATTTTTTACTGTATAAAATAAGAAATTAAAGTTATGAACATTAATAGAAAGTTTTAAACTTGCGTATCAAAATTATAAGGGTGCATATAGTATAACAAAGCGAAATCTATAATACGATTGTTTGACCTACTTATATTAAAGAATGTATTACTCCTCATTTTCTTTAGGATATATAACGGGTCTTACACTTTAGAGTACTTCCTTTTAATACCTTTAATAAGAGTCATGCAGAGCCAGCCAGAACTGTATATTTCATAACATTCTGAGCCCAGTACAAACGATACATTACACGTTATACTCATATATAATTCAGGAAGAAAAATATTGATCATTATTAATATTCGGGTTGGAGTTTCAAGTACATTTTTTCCAAATACTTTATGTGAGCCAGAGTAGCATAAGTACAAATCATGTTTATAACCCTCCGCATGTCAAACTTGGCATGCTCACATTCATAAAAGTTGCAGTTCAAATATGTTAGTAAAAGTAGCATCTTCAAATAAAATAAACGAGGTATCTTGTGTTTTTATATTTATACTATACTTAAGAAAAGCAATAATGATTATACAAGTATTACAAATGATACATCCCAAGTTTATATATCAAAGTTACTAAAGACCAAG
>JABUQX010069463.1:0-7500 GCA_015478945.1 Trachelipus rathkii
GATCAACTAATGTTTTCCGGAGGAAGACAGATGAGGCAAGAACAGAGCAAACTCCACGAAAAAACAGAGGAATAATTAGAGGAGTGACCGAACAAGAATTGAAAGAAAACCACGTTTGTTTTTCATGTGAGGTTATCGGACACTCGTCGAGAGCCTGTCGCTGGGAATTGCCCTATTGCCGGGTATGCCAAGCTTATCATAAAAGGGGCTCGCAACCCAGGTGCAGAGATGCTCCTTCATGGAGACCCTCTTCCGGAGAAAACCAAATGTTCATTCCATACAACAGCAAAGTTGATATGGACAAGGGCGTGAAGGCCCAGAAACCAGAGCGTTTCACTACAGACAGGCGAGGGCCCAGGATCTTCACGAAGAAGAAGGAAGGATACAAGCCCTCCGGTGAGAAAAAGAACACTAGAGTTTATGTGGCAGAAGGCCAGCGAAGAGACTCTGAGCTAAGTGAAGAAGAAGAAGAAGAGGAAGATAAGTCCCTAGATAGAGAGCCCTTCCTCTCCCTCTCCGAGGAAAGATCAGACAGAGAAAATTTTCGGATGGGGGCAAAGGCTGGAAAACAGTAAAAGGTAAAAATAAGAAAGGATATGATAAGTGGGTATTTAATGAAGAGAAAGATAAAAAAGTTGCCCAAACATTTTTTCAAGAAAGTGTTGAAAAACCATACAAACTGGGACACCATTTCTATATGCTAATGTCCATCTTACTCCCTCAATAGGTAGTAAGGAGGCTCGAGCATGCGTCTTATTAGATTGTGGGAGTAGTATATCCCTCGTAACACCCAAGCGGTTAAAAGAGTTAGAAAAAGAAGGTAACTTCAAAGTACCGCTCCGGAAAACCGACCTGGTGGTGCAAGGGGTCGATAACAACCCAACTAAGTTAAGAGGGGAGGTGCAGCTGTACCTCCGCATGCACGAAAAATATTACCTCACTACTTTCCAAGTAAGCGAGGTACAGGGGGAACCCAGTTGGTCCATGTTGTTGGGGAACAACATTTTATCTAATTTACCCATCACTTTGAATATGTTTTCTTCAAAAATGTCTATCCACGAAGGAAAAGAGATAGACATACCAGTCTTTGCCAAGTATGGTATATATCTAGTCCGAGAATGTTCAGATGGGAGCCTTAGACAAGTAAAAGACTCCCCTCTGCCCAAGAAAAATCCACCCAAGCCATTAGGGCCTAAAGGGGGAAAAAATTGTAGGTATTCTAAGCATTTTAGGGATTCTAATCGAACTTTAAGACACTTAAACCAAACTGAACAACCAGTTGCGAACCAATACTTTCCACAGGAAAGGCGGACAAGCCTGTCAGCCACACCCAACCGCGTCGCGAACGGTTATTTCCCACAGAAAGAAGAAGCAACTTTGTCAGTAATGCCCCCAAGCAGGCCCTCCGCGCCTCAGGGAAATAAAAGAAGTTCTGCATCGTACGGTACCGCTCGAGCCCAGCTGTATCGAGAGACAAGGAGAACGGAGCCAGAAAAGGAAGAATCCTAGCCTCCCCTCCTCCTCACAGTCCTGCGCCCAGAGAAGCCAAGCCAAAACATAAGCACACTTCTACTAAAAAAGAAAGTTCGATTCAATCAGAGAATTTACAGGCTTCAACGAACCCTGACCCTAATCAAAAAGAACATTTAATGATCGATGAAGATATTGTAATCGATTTGAGGGTGATTGAAAACACTATACTACCAAGCAACTCATATGGGTACATAAAGGTTAGACCTGAGACTCAGGATGATTTTGAATTGGAGCGGAAGTGTATCATGACCCCAGCTCTCTCCAAAGGACCACTGTATATTGCAAACACAGTCAGTCCCGTAAGGAACAACAGAATTGTGCTCAGCTATATTAATTTGAGTGACCAACAATTTCATTTGAAAAAAGGGATAATTCTAGGTAACAGTTATCCACTAATTAGCCAATCAGCTGAAGAAATCCCAGACATAAATGGACACAAGCGTGTAGTGTCAGCCAATGTAGCCACATGCTCCAAAGGTCTTTCTAAGACAGAGCTAAGGAAAGTATACCGAGAAATTATCGAAGCAAGATGTCAAAAGAAGATGCTGAAACAGCGTATTAGAGAACCAGAATACTTGGAAGATCTACTGAACCTTTTGATGGAGTTTCATGATGTATGGCAACTCGATGACGATGCTGTCCCGGTCTGTCCACTTCAGAAATTCAAAATTGAACTACTCCCTGATGCCCCTAAAGTCATCTTTCGTAAACAATATAGATTACCTCATAGGTACTTGCAAGACATCGATGATTTTACAGATGCAGCTTTGGAAAAGGGATATATCAAGGCTTGTTACAGCCCACATTCTTCCCCATTACTCGTAGTGGCAAAGAAGAACAGCTCAAAGCCTCGGGTATGCGTTGACTATCGCTACCTCAACTCTTACAGCATTCAGGACGTCTTCCCTCTTCCATCCATTGAGGAGATATTTACCTCCCTAGGGGGCAATGCCGTTTTTACCTCAGTAGATCTCCTCGATGCATACAATGCATTAGAAATAGAGGAAGAGACACAGAAATTAATGGCATTTAGGACCAGAAAAGGCCTCTTTTGCCCCACTCGCCTCATGTTCGGCCATAAGAACGCCCCTAGCGTGTACGCGCGCGCCATGATAATTGCCTTAAACCAACTTTTAGGGCCCGTAGCACAAGTCTATCTCGATGACGTACTAGTGTTAGGAAAGAACATACCCGAACACTTCGAAAATTTGAGAAAAGTACTGACCGCTTTTAGAGAAAACAATTTAAGGGTAAAACTGTCCAAGTGTAGCTTTCTACAATCATCAGTTTTGTACTTAGGGTTTAAGATAGGTAAAGATGGAATCAGTCCTGATCCTGCGAAAGTCGAAACAATGAAAAGTTTCATCCCTCCGACGAATGTCAAGGAGACACAGTCCATTCTTGGTTTCTTCTCGTATTTTCGCTTTTTAATAGACAATTTCGCAGTCGTTGCACAACCACTGTATGATTTAGTAAAAAAGAATGTCCCCTTTGTATGGACGAAAAAACACCAAAAGGCCTTTGACACCTTGAAAGACAAGTTGGTAGTACAACCACAGCTCACATTCCCGGATTATAGCAAGGAATTCTTCGTGAATACCGACGCGTGCGACTACGGAATTGGAGGGGTGTTGTACCAGCTTACAGACGAAGGGAAAGAGAAACCCCTTTCTTTCGTCTCCCGAGTACTCAGAGGTAGTGAGAAGAACTATGATACGATAGAGAAGGAATGCCTGGCCGTAGTGTTTTGCTTGCAAAAGTTCAAAAACACGGTCTTCGGCTATAAGGTCACCATTATCACTGATAATCAACCTCTTTGTTTCATCTTCCGCAATAAGCAGCAGACTGGACGGCTAGCAAGATGGAATTTGTTCGTAAACAGCTTCTCTCCCACTATTGTCTATAAAAAAGGTAAAACAAATATCCCGCCAGATTATTTGAGTAGACACCCAGCACCTAACGTTTTCGTAATGAAAGCTGTGTCTTAGAACAACAGGGGTTGATTTACTCGAACAGGACTTTGTCCTGAGAGGAAAACTTCATAGAAGATACCAGAAAAAAACTGTCCAAGATTAGAAAAATGGTCAAATGGGTTAAGGAAACCGCAAAGACTATCACACATTTCTTCATTAAAGGTGTTTTATATTACGCCACAGCAAAGCGGGAATCCTTATGTCATACCAGGCTCCCCTACATATGATCCTACACGGTGATAGACCATGCCATGCCTCCGCTGGGCAGCGGACTGGAGGACGTATAAGGACAGAAAGGAGAGTGAAAGGAGAAGTACGCTTTTCCCACTTAGCAAATTGGTAAAAGATATTGGCAACATTGTGGTATCATGTGCCTAGAGTAAAAGGTCGAACACCTCCAACAGCAGAGAAAACAGATGGCTCCTTGCCCTACACACTTTTCACGCGTTCATCGTTGATAGTATTGAAAACTCCCCACTTGTACGAGTCAGGAAGGCACAGTACATACTAGTTTTTCGCCGTGACGTTTTGACACGTTACGTCGAACTAGTGCCTTGTAAAACTAGGACAAGTAAAGAATTTGCCAGAGCACTGCAAGAGAGAGTCATATGTAGACACAGTGCTCCCCAACTTCTTGTGTCCGACAACGCCCAAGAGTTCACAAGCCAGGTATTTAAGGACTTGTGCAAGGCCTGGAGAATAAAAAAGGTAGAGATCTTGCCTTACAAAGCATCCCAGAATCGAGTTGTAGAAAGAATAAATGCTGATATTGAGTCTTCCTACGACATTATGTCAATGACAACCACAAAGATTGGGATAAATATCTGAGTTTCGCCCAAATCGCGATAAATTCCGCTTATAATCGATCTATCGGTTCCTCCCCACATTTCTTCTTGCACGGCTACATAAAAAGGGTTCCTTACGAAATGCCAGATTATGTTTCTCCTTATGTAAATAAGCCAGAGAAAATGAGATTCATTTCAGATGAGGTGGATGTGCTGATAGAAAGAATCGATAATATAAGAGATTTGGCGAGAGAAAGGTTGGAGAAAGAAACAACTAAAACGTTGGAGCAACAACATAAGAAAGCAAAGCAAAGAGAATTCAAAATCGGAGACTACGTTTTCGTTAGAGCAGTCAAGAAGCCTCATCATAGTTCAAAACTATGTCCCAAGTTTGACGGGCCATATATTGTCCGATGTTTGAGAGGACCAAACAAATTGATGGTAATTTGTTTGAGTTCAGGTAAGACTTTCCCTGTCCATGTGGACAACGCCAAGGTAGTTTCCGCAGAAAAGTTTGCAGATACACGGTTCGACTTTACAAACGATGAAGTTTGGAATCCTCACGAGGTAAAAAAGATGTTAAGCTCCAAGGAAGGTGAGGAAGCCAAAAAGGATGAAGATGCACCTGAAAGTGATTCAGAAACTGGTTCAGAAGTAGAGGATGATGCAGAAGACCGATCTCCCACACCAGAACCGTCACCTTCCCGTTATTATTTCCCAACTTCTCCAGCACAAACAACCCAATATGAACACAACCCTCTTCCAGATCCACCACAGCCGTTAACTCAGTTCGAATACAATTCGCCGACAGCTCCTCCACCACAGTCAACACAGACTAGAAACTATTGGGAAAGCTATCAAGCCCCCATAAAAGAACCTATTCCGGTGGAAACCAGAAGATGTAGCGATGAAGTGGTAGAACAAAAGAGACAGAACGACGAAGTTGTGAAAAGAAGAAGATATAGCGATGTAGTCGCAGGAAGAGCACGTGTTGACAAAGAGTTCATCTGTTCCACTCCTAGAAATGACTTCCTAAGAACACCCTCTCACCCCTCGGGTCAGAGAAGAGAGTTTAGACCATCCTTATCACCCATACAGCAAGAGATTTCAGTAGATACACAGGTTAGAGAAATTACACAGGAGCCACCCGCAAACGAAGGTGAAATATACGGAGCCTACGGCGGATCCCCTCCAAGAATTCCTTCCCCAGAGAAATCTCCCGATGTCCCTGAAAGAGATGGCCAATATCAAACCCCCACTGTTGTAGAATCGCCACCCAAGGAAATCATCAGAGATGACAGAAAACAGGACCCGTCTTATAGACCACATAATTTGTTTTCTGGTCCCAGAGATTCTACTCCAAGAATTACAAGAAGTCAAACAAGGATAAGAGAGCAGGCTTTACAACAAGCAGAGGCAAGTGACAACACGAAGACTATAGCGAAGACTTCTGTCCAACCTCCGCCTGTTAAATTGGATCTGAATACAATAGTTAGAGGTGGTAAGACTTACTATCTGCCTCCCGGCTATTAATTCACATCAATTTCTGTATATTCCTGTACAATAGTAAAAGGCGGCAAGACTTACTATCTGCCTCCCGGCTATTAATTCATATCAATTTCTGTATATTCCTGTAAATTTAAGGAGAAATTTTATAGATTTCATAGATTTAAGGAGATGTTCTTCATTCCGAAGATACACTTTAATTTTAAGAAGATACTTTAGATTTTAAGAAAATTGAACACACATATGCACTCGCATCTGTTCATCTATTAGCTTAGATTAGATAAGAAGATCGATCATAGGTTAAGTACATTAGTTTGGATTAAAACTTCAAAGATTGAAGAAAAAACTTTAATTTTAAGTGGATACACTTTAGTTTTAGGACAATATCTTGTCACCTAGTATTATAGAAATATTAGCCTGGATTAGAAAAAAATTTTTTTTTATTAGATGGATTAAGAATCAACGATCGTTTTAGCTTAAGTTCCTTAGCCTGGATTAGAAATGTTAGATTTATGTTAGTTTTTATCTTGACTCACACAGTCACATTGAATTAGAATTATTCATCATTTATATTTCTGATTATTTTTTTTTATGATACAAAAAACTTTAAAGAATACGTTTCGTTCCAGAAGGGGGACAGCGCGATTTTTTAAACAAAAAATACTAGAAAAAAGTAAAATGGAAATTTTCCTAAAAATGAAAAAAAAAATATAATAAGAAACTTAGAATAAGTAAGAAATTTAATAACGTTAAGAGAAATTTAAAGTAAGTAAGTAACTAAAATAATTAATTAAGAATTAAAGAAAAACTAGAATCCATAAGCATTAAGTAGTAAATAGCTTCTAAATGTAAGAATTTTACTAACAACTTTATAAACGCAAACAATTTGCTTAATTAATTATTAAGTTCCAATTTAAAAATTTAATTACATTTGATTAGGCGACCTTGAAATTATTCTGAAAACAAATATTTCAATACGATTAAAATATTTCAGAAATGGAATTCGGGAAAATGATCTTGTTTCTACTCACCATCCTAACGACATGTCAAAGTATCATAGTGAAAGAAAATGAAGAAACAAAGATTCTGCCTGGTTTGGTTCTATATCGCACCGGTGAAGTAAGTTTTATAGAAGGATATTTAGATCTAATCGTTTCATTAGAATGTCCCTCAGACGTAAAAGAAACTGTCATCAAAACAACCAAGCTAGTAAACAACATCAAAGATTCATTCTTACCAACGTTCGAAGCCACATTTCTGAATGTTTCAATCACACAAAGGGCTCACCAATGGGAATTTAAACTAATGACCATTCGAGTAAAAGTTCTAGCCCAGAAATTAAATGAAGTAAGTGAGTTACCTTGGATCTCAGCACGATCAAGAAAGAAACGAGCTGCTTTTGAGTTCGGAGGAGACGTCCTCAATATTCTTTTTGGTACGGCTACAGATAAGCAAGTAAAGCTCCTTAGGAAGAAAATTAACATCTTAGGAAACTACGCTTCTACATCAAATCTACTCATTACTGAACTGAAAGAGCAATTAAAGGCAAACACTCGCACTTTAATAAATTTTAGGGATAGCTTACGAAAGTTAATAGAATTCCAAACAAGTCTAAGCGCTACGCATAACATCATAAATCAATTGGGAAGTATCCGGGCATTAGTAAATTTAATCGAACAAGCTATAACCAGCATACACAATAT
>JABUQX010069463.1:12500-25000 GCA_015478945.1 Trachelipus rathkii
GATTTTGGAGGATTCCGGCCGGGATGAAATATAAATTGCAGGAGATTCTGGAGTTTGAAGAGGACGGTAATTGGTGAGGTCAGCGTCTCTGACCAAGGTTTCATAGTTTTATTTGAAGGGAAAGAAAGAGTATGAAATGTACGTCTTTATGCCAGAGGAAATTACCTCGGTTATGCGCTCTTGCCTCTTCCCACTCCGAGACACCACCCACGCTGAAGGAATAATCATTCGATGGAAAATCAAAGAAGTACAACCGCAAGTCCGACCAGTTTGAAGCACCAAAGTGACAAAAACGTTTCTTCGCGATTGACAAACGTCTTTTTTGTCGGAATATTTGAAGATATAGAACAGTTTACAGAGATAAGAAGAAGGTGATGGAAGGAACCCAGAGTCAGAAATGGTTTTACAGCATAAGGAGAATGGTTAGAAGTTAAGAAAAGGTGAAGAATGTTGGGTTCATCTTCAAGACGATCAGAGATAGTGTTAGGAGCTCCACCACCTGCTCTAGGTTGTTTTCAGAAAGTAATTCAAAGGTTGTTTCTTGAGAACCCAGAAGAAAGCTTGAAATGACGACTTCAGAGAAAGAAGAAGAAGAAGAGAGAATTTGCTCTCTATTTTCGAGTTTAAATAGTCGAAGAATTTAGGAAAGTCAACAGAGTTAGGGTATAAATAAGAGCGAATGAATTGAGTCGCAGATTGTCAAGGTAGTCTGAGTCAAAAGGTTCAAAATTCAGGAGACTCCAAAGTAGAGACACTAGAACATACAAAGACGTTGCGAATGCATCCACAACAAACGTCTGCGACTCAAAAGTTTAGAAACGATATATCTTTTACAAATTTCATAATGTTCCGATAATATTCTCTCTTTTCTTTTTTTGGCGAAAATTGGTCAAATGAAAGAAAATATTACATAATAAATATAAAAAAAATATGTAAAATTGAAACTAAAAGTGAGGATCATCGCAATTAAATAATGTTTTTTTTAAATTTATTCAAATCGAATAGCGGAGATTGTGTGTGTGAATATAGCCTATAAAATTGTTTATATTATTACCTCTGGAATAGTCGACGCGCAGTCCTTTCCATGGTTGTAGTGGATAAATTCACACCTCAATTGACCACGTACTCATCATGCCCCCGCCATAACTTTACCCGGTCAGCGTTTAGATTGTCCGTCATATGTATCTTAAAAACTATTAATGCTAAAACGGAATACATTGCTGGAATGCTGGTCTCAATTTTAGTGCAGGAAAAAAAAAAAAAAAAAAAAAAAAAAAAAAATCCCAAAAACAAAATAGCTACTGCGAACAGAATACATTAAAAAACCAAATAACATTAAAAAAAAAAAAAAAAAAAAAAAAAAAAAAAAAATTATTGTTAATAATTATAGTAATATGATTAGAAGGCCTATTTAGAGACCTTTTATTGGTTTCTCGTTAAAATAAATAGACTTTCTATTAAATTTTGCTTTTTTTTTACTAAAGAACCATGGGTATACCGCCCCGATGGCAGGAGTCAGGGTCTCGACCTTCAGGGAACTACGAGGTAGGATTATTTCCCCCCCTCCAGGGGAGGGTCTCAGAACCCCAGCTCTTTGGTATTTGGGTGTCCTCGGGGGTTCCTCCGCCCCCTCCCTACGGGGTACATGGAAAACATCCCTATATGTTCCCCGTCGGCTCAGGCTAGTGTGCCGTATAAAGCAAAATTTAATAGAAAATCTATTTATTTTAACGAGAAACCAATAAAGGTCTCTAAATAGGCCTTCTATCATATTACTATAATTATTAACAATACTTTTTTTTATTTTTTTATTTTTGTTTTCCTATGTGAGAATTTTACCAAGGATTCCAAAAATGCATTCCTTTTCGCTGTAGCTATTATAGTTTTGAGATATATTTTTTTCTTTTTTTTTCTTTTTTTTTTTTTTACATTTCCACTAAAATTGGACCAGCATTCCAGCAATGTGTTCCGTTTTTACTATAGCATTAATAGTTTAAGATACATATGACGGACAATCTAAACGCTGACATATATAATCGCTAAAGCTGGAGTTATATGGTTTGTCATTTACCTTAATTATAGCCATGGCAGAGGACCCCTACACTAACATTATTACAACGTTGTATACTGACCCTGATGTTATGTTATTTGCATAATAAAATTACACAGCGTTCTGGTCCATTCTGTAACCTGTTAGTAACGTCATATGAGCCAGTGGTGCGTTAATTTTGACGGAAACGATATATATATATATATATATATATAATATATATATATATATATATATATATATATATATATATATATATATATATATATAACATATATATATATAACTATATATATATACTATATATATATATATATATATATATATATATTGATAGTATTCCTCATATGGTTATCAAAACCTATGGTTCTGAAATTGCACCCTTGTATTGTCCATGAGCATTTCGCATCCCCCTGTTACTAATGTTTAACCGCATAAGCTCATGTCTTTAACAAATGTTTCTGAATCTGCCTTAACTAGAAGAGAATTTAGTATCCCGTATGTATTCCGTATAAAATGCTAAACAGATAAACCACCACACTCACGCCAAATTCTCCACTTAACAAAAAATTTTCACTAATGCTCAAACTTTCTTTTGGCCCTTTATATATATATATATATATATATATATATATATATATATATATATATATATATATATATATATATATATATATAGTATATATATATATATATATATATATATATATATAACTAATACTTATATATATATATATATATATATATATATATATATAGAGAAGAGAGAGAGAGAGAGAGAGAGAGAGAGAGAGAGATAGTTGTAAGTGGGACAAAACACACCTCTTCTTTTTTAGTTTTTTTTGTTTTTGTTTTTTTACATGATAAAAAAAAACAAGCAATCTTCTCGTATTTAATTTTTTAAATATATTACTATTTTATATTGTTTTTAATATTCAAATGCAAATTTTATAACTGATAACTCTGAGGATAGTTTTGTTTCCCAGATTGCATTGAATAAATAACTGGTTTTAAATTTTTATGACACCCTTCATTGAACCTTTCACTTTGAAAGGGTCTCACTCAAATTCACTTGGCCTTTGGTGAGAGAGCTGCCTTCCAGCAACTACCTTTTGATCTTTTTCAAATTTCTAATTGGGGAAAAGAAAACGTGGTTGTTTTCAATGCTTCAAAATCTCATTTCCCTCATCTATCTACTCGGTAAAATATTCCACACAACCAACTATAAATAACATCTTTGAAATCAAATAACTAAAATCCTTTCCCTTTCCCTTAATATTATTATTATTGATGTTTCTTTTTACGTGATCTTTCCTGGAAGGATCGAATTATTTCTCTCATTAAAGAAGCTTCTAAAGAGCTTAGCTGTTCTGAGTCGTCTTCAGAATTTCTTCGCACCAACCCAGTTGCTTACTCTGTGTAGGGGCTCTGTTTGTCGTTGTTTGGGGTGTGCATCACATATCTAGGGTGGTTCCACTCAAACACCCTTCTTGAAAAGGTGGAATCGAAAGCTTTTTACAATGGACACTGTTTTTCAGAACCCTCTAACGAGAGCTTACACAACTCGTCTATCTACAACAGTAGAGATGGACAAAATTGCTCTTGACTCAGATATGATTCACCAAAGATATTTAAAAATAACTAGATCTAATACTCCCAATTCAAATGACCCGCATAGATTCATGTCGGCCTTTCATTGATCTGCCTTTTATTAGAACGCTGCAACTCTGGTCGAATACATGTAAACCCCTGGATTTTCAGATATATATATATATATATATATATATATATATATATATATATATATATATATATATATATATATATATATATATATATATATATATAACTATATATATATATATATATATTATATATATATATATATATATATATATATATATATATCAGTGGCGTTTCCTGATTTGAGGGATAGGAGATTGTAATATATATATATATATATATATATATATATATATATATATATATATATATATATATATATATATATATATATATATATATATATATATATATATATATATATAATATATATATAAACCACATTAAAATATATATAAAAAAATCTCTTTGCAAAAATCCACGTGCTACGTTTTCTGCGCACAATTTTCACGTATTTGAAGAATAGAGAACATGAGGGCGAGAGAGTGAGCGTGAATGTAACGATAGGACGGAACGAGATATAGGGAGTTCAAATTTTTGGCGCACATGAAAAGCTTCCTTTTTGATACGGTAACTACTGTATAAAATAAGCTAATTGGAAGTTTAAGAGCATTTAATTTTTTAATATTTTATTGAATAATTGTGTACAAAACTATCTTCATTTGAACAGATATTCCCTTATATCTAAAGTGTAATTAAAAAAAAGTAATTAGCTTTTATAGGGTGTGCGGCACACATAGCACATATAGAGGAAACGCCCCAGATATATATATATATATATATATATATATATATATATATATATATATATATATATATATATATATACCTACTATATATATATATATATATATATATATATATATATAACTTAACTATATATATATATATATGTGTGTGTATGTGTGTGTTGTAGGTGTGTGTGTGTGTGTGCACTGGGTTGAGAATGCCAATTTGTTTTAAAATTTAAATCATCTTGACACCTTATGGCAATTTAATTTTTCATTTTAAAGCACAAATTAAAATCATTCATATAGTTCATTTCGCACATGTCCCAACTTGCACAGTACCAATGTACACATGAGCTCAACCCAACTGACTAAACTGCGGTTGCTTGACACACTTCTCTCTTTAAATCAGAGAAACAAAAACACAAAACCAAAGAACTTCAGACCACCTTCTTTAGCCTCAATGCCGGAAGAACAAGGATAACCTATCACCAAAAGCATACTTCACCAATAAACATTCTACAGTGAAATTTATTAAGAAGATAATAATAGATTATAGAGGAATATAAATAGAGCAAAGGGTCCTATATATATAAATATGATATATAATATTATATTAGTTTCATTTCTGTAATAATATACATTAATATTATAATTATATGAATAAAATAATCATTATCAAACAAAAATAGTATATATAAAATATTGATAATATATGTATATGCGTGTACTCCTTTACCTTAGCTATATATATATTATTAGATAATATATATATAGATATACTATATATATACCTTAATTATATATTATTAAATAATATATTCATAATTTTTCTTAATAATAGTATATATATAATAATAAAATATATATGGACGAAATAAAGATATATTAATTATTGTTAAAACAATTCTATTCTTTGGTTTTGTCATTAGTTTATAGGATATTTAAATATATAGTCACCTAATATCATAGAATATAATTATAAGAGTAGGATTATGTACATATTGAGTGATAAACCTTATAAAGATTATATAGTAGATATATTAATAACTATATATAAAATATATATGTTATATATATATAATGACAACATAAAATTTAAAATACATATAATACATACTAAACCAATCTAGAAATTTATGTATTTAGAGATTGAATCAATAAATGAATAACCATTTAAAAATATAATTGTATAATACATATTTCTATAATAAGGATAAAATATATTTAATATATGAGGGTTATAATATAATAGTAGAAAGAGTAAAAACAAGGAAAAAGATTACCAAAATGGAATAGCAATATAAAATTGATTCAAGGTACCAAGACTTGTGTGAGAGTCTGCATACGTGGCGTCTTATCATCTGTGGCATAGAATCAATAAACAATAAGTGATGTTTTAAATAATAAGAGAGGAATTGTAATCAATAAAATAATTTTCTATAATAACTATCGAACTTAAACCTACACCGGAAATAGAATAGATAGTAGAAGAATAGAAAGATAGTATATAACAATATTTGATATTTCTCCTTATAGTCTAAGGTTATTTAGCAGCAATTAGCGTAATATTTAACAAGATTAATCTCCATTTAGTTTCAAATTGGTCATATAACTACGATATTAAAATTGTAGCTAGCAAGGAAGCAATCACAGATATTAGAATACTCAGAATATATGTTTACTATAAAAGTGGAAACAAAAAGTCTGGTTCGACCAATTGTTGGAGAATGACGATTTATTTTACTTGTAGCTGATATTTGTCTCTTTGCTCTTTAAGCGCCACTCTGCTCCATATTTGGTATAGCTAATAGCGAAGTGCAATGATATACACCTATCTACATACAAGAGAAGATGGATAAAGTTCCTCTCCTTTGAGATAAGAAATTTGCTTAAGAAGAATTTTCTGAATAAAAGAATCCATAGATTATACATAGGTTTGACATAGGTACTATTTATGATTTTCCATGAGTTGAATACTAATATAGATCTTTATAAAGTCTAATGAAAGGATAGAAAAACTGAAAAAATGTATATATTGTCGAGAGTTATTTCCTCGCAAAAATTTCACAATGAAATGAACAATCACGTACAGGGTATCCTATTTCAAGCGTTTATGCAGTTATGTTTTAATTCCATTCTTCCAAGTGGAAAAGATTCAAACCATTTTCTCCTACAATACATAGATATCTATCAGCAGTCTTAGCTAAGACTGTATTGATGAAAGCCTACATAATTCTCTATAAAAGCCGATAACTAGAAAGCTGATAGTATAGTGTTGATATACATAAGAAAGAATCGATGAGAGTGTTATCTTACAAACTAAATTTTGCAGTGTGAAAGTACTGGATGAATCTATGCCTCTATTAATAGCAATCTGTAATAGAAGTATTTTATTATATTCTTCATACACTTTTTGTTTTCGCTTTCATAGTGTGTTTTTTCTTCATAGGAATAATTAACCTCTACTCCCATCATACACAAAAGAAAAAAAGTATTTAATGATATAGTATGTTAAAGAATTCTTCAATTTTGAAATACTTAAGAGTAGGTATTATAACAGATGCATCTTCATGCAGGGATGTGCTTTAATTACATGCCTATTTAATTGTATATAATATTTTGACTTTATAGAACGTAATAACATAATAGCTTACTTACAAGTCCAGACTATATTTCCAATCTGACAAGGCATCCTTTCAAGATTCAGGACAGGAGGAAATATGCTTTTCAATAGCAATATAGAAGTAATAGATGTTTATCAAATTAACTAGTAGACAAAAAAAGCGGAGATAAAGATTTTAATAATCTTCACGGCTATGCTATTCACATATAGGCAAAAGAATAGAGAAATTTCATTAAAACTCTTATAGTAGAGAATATATGAATTAATAAGTTCACAAGATTTGTGAATATAGTGTGAGCTTATCTCTCATTACTTAATAATGCAAATTATTATTTGAAAGTTAAATACACTTTAGAAATGTAAGAGAAGCCGAAAATATATTACTAGCGGTTTATTTTACAATCTCTAAGAATATGAATAAAAAATTTTATATTAGTTTAGTTTCAGAATAAATAAATAAGGGAAGAATGTATTTTGAAAACTTTGGTTATGTCAACAACAAAGTTGAAATACAGTTAAAGATATAAAAGAAATATTTCTAAACATTCATGGTGGATATCAAATCAGCATACTGCAAACAAACCTAAGAGAAAATTCTAATTTAGGAAAATATGATAAACTTGAATCATTTGCTCCAAAATTTTAATAATAATGAATAAACATATATACTGGAGTAGATAAAAATTATCTTCTTCAATATTCAAAGTTTTTGCCTTTTTGGTTAGGTACTCAGACAAAAGATTATTAATTAAAGTGATACAAAAACCGAATTAGAATATTAGTATAGTCGGTAAGAACATATCTCATTTTGAACAAAATAATAAGAAGTGCAGTGCATTCAACGTAGTTCCATCCCTAGTCTTGTATTACAAACTTTACTATATAGACAGCAAATAATAGTTGTAAACTGACAAAATATATACATAAAATTCATGTGATTAAAAATATAAATTTTATTGTAGTCCTCATATTCTAACTGTAATGTCTTGTTCCTAGGCTTTAAGATCACATTATCTATTTGTTCATCTAAATAACCATTGAGACACTAGATATGTTTAATCTAATAACGCTAAAATATATCCTAAATTAGTCACGTGTTTATTTTTTTTTTAGTAATTAATTTATTTGCAGATTTTTGCCTCGTCTTTTGTGTTTCTTCGTCTTATATTTTCTATCATATGAAATTTAAATTTTTACACGAAACTGGACTCCGCGTCGCTGAGTTAACAGTAACAGACCCTAATCTGTTTATGATGGTCTGATAAATGAATTTAATGTCTTTTACTATTCATACTTTTTTAATATTTATTTTTATCTTTATAATATAATTCTTTTTGCTATTTCTTTTTATTTAGGGGTATATTGGAGTGAATTTTTATATTTCTTTGATGCCAGCATGGGTATCTAGAATTTATTTTTAAACTTAAATATTAAAAGTCTTGATTTTGTCATTCGTTTAAACAATATGTTTAAATTTCAATATTGTTTTATTATTAGGCTATTTTTTTCTTTAATTAAATTCTGTTATACAGTTCTTATGTTTTTAAAAGATACATTTTCATTCTATTTTTTTTTTCTTTTTACAGTTAGTAAATCGTTTCACTGATGATTTCCTAGCTGATGTCGACCATTATGTAGATTACGTCAAAATAAGTATGGTGGAGGGCGTTGGCCGTTGCGGTCCAATGTCGGCTGTCTACAATTCAACGACATCTGCCATTTGCAAAAAAATTCTTTATCCATTTGTAAGTTTTTTTAAGAACCATTTTTTCGTTAAGTGAAATTGAAGTAATATTTTAATTGATGAGATTAAGAGTGGAAAGATTCCATATTCTACCATATTTCGCTTAATAAATAAATATGTATACAAACTATTAAAAAAAAACTTTTTAAGCACTGGTAATAAGGTCTTAATTAATAGTTTTTTTAATTGTAGTTCTTTTTTGTCATTTTTTATTATCTTGACCATTAGTGTTTCCGTTAAATACTTTATTTTTCAATTTCACGAAATTATATGGAATTTTTTTTTCCTTCTTAATCTCACTAATTCAATCGTCTTTGTAACGCGTGTCAATTGTGCCTATATTTTTCTTCTTTCGTTAATAGAATAGAGTATGTTGTACTTTCTAACTGCATAACTGTATATAATGTTAAAAGTATTGATTGTATCACGCATACTATTTGAAGATAACCTATAAATTAGATGCTGTCAAACAGATTCTTTATATAGCTCCAGTATCAATGTAATTAAGTTTTACACTGTCTATGATACAATTCTAGCAAATTAAAACATCATTATGTTATTAAACTAGAAATAACGACTTAAAAGTCTCATCTTTAAAGTATATTGTATGCAATATATCATCGGAGGACTTAATATTCATTATGATATGTCTCATTTTAGGTGTATAATATATATTACTACGATATATTTACTAACTGAAACATGTGGATTCCCGATTAATTAATAATACGCATTATAAATATAATAATCAAGAAATGTCCATTTAATTATAAACGTTATACTAGATACCAGGATTAAGTATTTAACTTCTCTGCTGAGTACGGTGAAGCGAGTGTAGTGAGAGTGCTGTTGAACCGAATAAAGTATCAAGAATAAATTAGGTTTTAGAATGCATGACTAAGTTTTATTATATTTGTACTTTACATTATTTCTCGTATGGTGTTGAATCCTAGTGAGAAACTATATGAATTTGAACTCAATATTTATCAGAATTCACTATGTCCACCTGATTAGTATAGGTTTAATATTAAAATTTTAAATATAAACATTCATATGTATATTAGAATAGTATATTATTATTTATTTAATTAGTTCTTATTATTGTAAAATTATATGTTTATTACATACCTGAAAACATTATAGTTTTAATACTCTCTATATGCCCCCTTATGTTACAGTCTATTGTGATTATTTATAACAGTATATGATGTAATAGGCTGTGAGGCTGTTTATTCGTGTAAGCCGTTGTGTATGTTATAGATATTGTTATTAGTTCATAGTTTAGTCTTTATACACAGAGATAAAATAAAAATTATTACTTTAGTTGTCTCTATTTGTCTCACCTCAAATATAGGTTTATATGCTATGACTCCCTTTAATAAGAAAAGAACATTGTTAGTGAATGCAGTTTTATTCTTGCTTAAGATGTGTCATGGGCTTGCCCTTTGACATTATTAATTCTTATGTAATCAGCTATTGAATCTATGTTAAGTATCTTTAAAATTAATGAATGATAATACTTATATGTTACTCGTTATATGTTAGTTAACTTTACTAGAGTGTTTGAGCTCGTCCGACCAACCTTGAATTAACGTGTCATACTGGAGCGGCGCAATCGGTTACCTCATTCCGGTCTTAATAAGATGGGCTAAGTTTTCTCGTTGTGGAGATTATATATTCATAGTTCAGATGATGCTTAAGTAAGCTTTATTACTGTTAAAACTTTGTTACCACTATTAACGGTTCAAAACATATATAATAATTGTTTGATGTTTGTATTAAGAACAAGAACTTGATTTTTATGTTTATCTAAATATGTTTAATCCAAAAATATGAAGTAACCTTATTACAATAAATGTATATGACCTACTATTATATAATAATCAATAGATCAATAGATATCAATTAGTGAGAGGATCCTGAGGTGCCTACTATAGCATGTACTTAGCCTGAGATGGTTGAGTTTATTTAGATTGTAATATTAATATATATACTGCTCTATTAGGTAGTTATAATGTAGTAAAATAACGTAAATTTTGTAAGCTTATATAAAACATAAAAAGAATAAAAAATTTTATTTCTTGTAAATGTAGCCATACGTTATTCGAGTTTAATTTCGAAATATCTACATACTATATCACATAATATAATATTAATTATATAATAAGTATATAGACACCAACTATATGTGTATCATTAAACACTAATATAATATTTTAAATAATAATTGTACACATATATATAGCATATATATAACTCAGGAGCCAGCATGCGGTGCAGCTGTCAACTATTCACTATCTTACTATACTATACTTGTGAGTATTCATACTTCCTTTCTCCATTATCTTATATACCGTCTTTTTCATTCCTTCACTTCGATACCTATATGTTATTCTGCGTAACTCATTGCTGCGATGCTCTGTTTCCGAGGCTCAAGCCCTTCCAAGCCTAGGGGGGCCGTCCTATTAAAATTTAGGTGGTCCTATAGACTCTTCTCCATTACGGATTTATGAGAGCTTAATACAATCATATAATCGAAGATCTTACTCAGACCTCGTGAGATAACATACTCACTTATATAAATAATCAACACCAATACATTGTGTTATACGTACCTAGTTTATAATAACTCGGTATATCAACTACGTATGCAGTGTGAGCTATACCAGCACCTGGTGTGCCGTGATGACATATCATTTCCAACAGATTTCCATACCATGATATTTCTTAGAACTATTCTAACTTCTGATACTCTCACCAATTTCATAGACCAATTACGATAATCAACTTATCGATTATAATAAGTGGGTAGTGGTAGTAACTACCTTCGGGGTAGACCCTACGGACGTAACCATCTACTCGACATAGTTACCTATACTACCCATTCTAACATACCCTCTCAAATATTTAACTACCTCGAATTATACTAGATATAAGCCTAAACTCCATATAGTAATTAATATAAATTTAAACTTATGAAACCTGTGGCATGCTGAAGTAAGACACCACGGCGGTAAAGACACGCACAAGAACGTCTGAGAGATAGCCTCGATAGTAACAATTTAGTATGGACAGAATCTTAAATGATTATATACTTAACAGGGATAGATAATATATTTATCGTATCGACTGAACACTAGGATTCGATTTCTCTATACGAGATAACACTCACAGTAATTACCTTACTCGTGGATGTAGCGGTGTGAGCCCGTGTGTGGAGTCAGGAGTCGGAGTCTCTGCAGATCAGATTAGTCGGAGTATATACTCTCGACAGACAGAGTGCTAAGAGAGACACTCTTCTTGATGTGGAGTGTACAGGCAAATTGTGTGAGTCAGACTGGTCTCTGACCGTAGACACAGTGAGAGTGAGGTGAGGTTGGTAGAACAACACATTTTCTCATAGTAACTTGTTTGAATTCAAAAGCTCAGCCCGTGATCACGCTGTAAAATTTCCTCTGTTCGGCCGTTACTTATACACTCACAATTAGTATATAATAAATGTGTTTGTTGTGAATACGCACGCCGCGCTTCATCTGTTCGTCTTAATGTCGGTCACCAACAGACGCTTCCTGGCTTCTTTGACCTCCATGGTGGTTCGCGTGAATTCAGCACTCACAACTAAAAAGAGCCGCTTTCGTTGAGGCCTAAACTCACCCACGCAGCTCAAGC
>JABUQX010069465.1:0-7500 GCA_015478945.1 Trachelipus rathkii
AAGAGAAGAGAGAGAGTAGACATTAAAAACTGGATTTGTGCCATGGCTTAGTACCAAATAATTACAGAAATAAATGAAAGATTTGAAAGAAATTTGTGAGTTGTTTCAGAGCGAAGTCAATATATTGTATGTACGACCGAGCTAAATTAGTAATTCTGCCATAAGCAGTGTGTTACACCATCATGATAAGCATAAGTCAGAGAGCTATTGAAATGATTATCACTATGAGCTACATAAAGGAAGCGGGCCAATTTATGCGAAAAAGACAGGCATTTTAATGGGCGTCAAATTACAAAGCAGATAATCGAAAAATCTTGTTGGAAAAGATGTAAGCACTTTATTCAAAATAATCTAGTAACGCTATCGAAGAATGCGCGCTGAGTTCCCGGCGAACATCGCACTTGTGTAGTTTTTTCTGATTATAATCAGTGTCTGCGTTCTGTTCGCCCTTATACAAAAGAACATTTAGTAAAAAATGAACTCACTCTTAGTTCGTACCAACACACAATCTCTGAGGATCGTAAACAATTCGCGTCTTTTTTAACGTGAATTTGCTAATAGTCAAACGTATCGAGATTCATTACAATTTATTTTAATCTACCTCGATATACAAATTTGAAGAAGTACTTAGATTACATGTACAAGCAGGTGCGAGCGTTACGTGTCAGCAAAAGTGCAGAACTTCCACCCGGCGTCAAATCCCCGTCTTTCCCTCCGATTTCCGTGTGAGTGAGCAGCTTGTGCGTCGTCTCACAAGCTTGAGACGACTGCGTAGTGACGCCGAGCGTGAATGCATCCAGCGTCGACTCCCCTATTAAATCGACATCCTGCACAATATGAACGGATGGTCCTGATAGGAGACTTCTCACTTGCTCGTCGGAGACAGCAACCAAGAGAGTTTCTGTAAAAAGGAAGCCTCTCCAATAGGTGGAGAACAAGGAATGAGCAGCTTTATACTCATCACAAGACACGAGGTTTTGGAAAAGTTCTTTATCCATGCTGTGATGAGTGGGCGCGTAGTTATGTGCCGTTCACATCGTTACACCCAGGGAAGTTGTGACACACACTGGCACAAGCAGGACCCGTGTATGAGCAGACAGCGCACTCTAGCAGTGTTCATGTGGAAGTTTTTCGGGAACTTGTGTCCTTTGATTTGAGCTGCCGTATCTGTGGGCCATCGAAAATGATGCCGGCCTTAAGCTTCTCAATGGTGACTCCAGGGAGAGGATCGGCACAGGTAGAATGCTGAAAGCGGCCTACCGTCGCTTGGTCCAGAGCGCGCTGTGAACTGTTTTCATATCAACCCAGCTTTGAATTTTGAATGAGAGGTGGGAAAAGCAAAGTGTTTTACCCCGAGGTAAACAACGAAGGGTTCGTTTTATGAGTTGACTGGGCCCCAAGGTTGATGCTCGACGGCGGCGAGCCAAAATCTTTTTGAAATGAGTGCGTAGGGAGACTGTCTTCGACATGTCCGCTTAAATTAGAAAGCAATGGATAAGAGAGTGAGGACCGCGGACATGACTGACCAAGAAGTAGAAAGTTCGGAGCAAATCTTGAGAGTCGAAAGAGCAGATGATCCAGTTGGGTGCTAGGCTTGATATTGGATTTGTCGAAGCCAAACGTTTTTTTTTCAGTGAAGGTTAAACTTCGAAACTGCTCAATATTTCTACGATTATGAAGAAGTTGTGGAGGTTGCGCAATACGGAAATTGAGGCGCTCAAAATCGTTCCCGTTGTAGTATGAGCTCACTTGTCTAAAGAAGCGCTTGCTAACTAGCGTTGTCTAAGTGAAGAGTCGCCAAAAAAAATCTCTCACGTAAATCAAATATTGAGGAGAACGCCCACGAAAGTTTTAGAGCAGAAGAAGACCGGCGACAGGCTACGTCGGGCTAGTACATCCCGAAGTCATTCCTCCTCGCAGAAAGTAAAAGCACAGTGTCATATACGCACCTTCTACAGAAGAAGAAAACGTGATCGAACGTCGTCCGCGCTCCATAACTGAGCAGAATTTTTCTCTGTGTTTAAGTCTGGAGGCCAAATCAGCTCGGGCGGAAGTTGTCGACAAGACTGGAGATCGGACGAACGAGATCATTAAGCTCAACAATGATGTGAAAACGGGGTAGCCGGACCTAGCTTGATGTTTCGTACTCCTCATACTGGAATGCATCCTCCGATACGTAATGCAGTGGGGCAGCGTCGTCGAGCGTAGTCAGAGAGGTTCTGCACGCTGGGTAATGGAAGTTCCTTCGCAGTGAGCATGGACGAGCGGGAGCAGATAGGAGTGGAGAGCTGCAGATTTTCAGGGTGATGGCGGAGTAGTTCATCGATGCGCGCAATGAAGTTAACAATGGTCCGATTCAATGTCGAAACGAGGCTCCCATGAAAACGCATAGCGAGAAGTCCACCAAACTTACAGTGAGGTTTGTCGAGGTGCTCCCTTTCCGTCACGGCCGGAGATATTACGCACGTCTTGCACAAAGTGTGCGGATGCAAAGACGTATCTTAGGTCACGCCACGCATATGACTTGAAAGGTAAGGCCTGGTAGGGCGCGCTTTCCAAAAGCTTGTCGCATGCGCTTCCCTAGTGTCATTCTGCCCAGAGTGTATTCGTCGCTAGCATGTAGCAGAAAGTAGGGATTATTAGTGAGAGAGCAGTGAACCAGTCAGCGCTGAAAAGCCATATCAATAGAGACTGAAGAAAAGAAAAGGTCAATTAGTCATATTTGAAACGAAACACAATCAAGATAGCAAACATTTAAGATATGAAGTAATTCGCCTATATTCTTCGCAGAAATGTAAGGATTGAACTCAAAACTCAAGCTATATTTAAGACGTAATTTATGGTGTGATACTAGAAGTCAAAAAATCACATTGGTGTTTGCTCTACTCGGTCAACCTTTGTGTGAGATACAGCCATAGGCCTAACCTGACGAGCTAATACTTATGTACTAATTATACATATGATATAACAAATTGGTATGGACCTTGAGCTTTGTATCTCAAAAAGATGACCTGAAGGAAGCGAAACACAGGTGATTGTATGTGAACTCAGAAATAACCAAATTAGTCGTAAATAATGCAAGAGACCGCTGACGTATATTTTTTGGCTTGTTAGAACAGAGAAGAGAGAGAGAGAGTCAGTGTATGAAAACCTTTAGTTCCTCACTAAAATGTAATCAGAGGCTTGTATAATTGTTTGGAAGCGAATAATGGCTTATCGATGCTTTTTTCACAGAGGACGCGGCAAAGATTTAATGACCAATATCGTTTTTAGGTTGACGCCCGTGTCGACTGCCCGGATTCTGAAATCTAGGGTAAAGAAGTTATTCAGTACTCTTAAAGCGCATTAAAAACCCTTCTTAGAACACACATCACAAGATAGAATAACGCACTTGCGATAAGGTACAAAAAGACTTTATAGAGGAAATTCCTCAATTCAACACAAAAGTGATGGAAAAATTTTGGCCAAAGAAAGAGAACAGAGAGGGCAAATATTTATAAGCAAAAATATACGTAATTTGTTTTATTATAGGTAGTTTTTTTCATAACACTTTTTCGTTTGATCACAGTAAATAGATATGTTATATTTTAGCAAATGATTTTAAATCCTTTTCACCATTGTAAGAGGGACCGAGAGTAATAGTAAGTAAGACAGTTATATATATAGAGTTCTCAGAAGAGGATAATAATATAGGTAGGTTTATATCCCCTATATATACCCTCAATATATATATTAGCTATTAATATATAAGTATATAAGAGTACTAATATATAGTAATATATAAGTAAAGCAGTGTTACCTAGCATATATGTATAATGTATTATGCTCCTAAGAAGATAGGAATAGTATATAATAGTAATAATAGTTATATTATAATATAAGTATATATAACTTTTATTTCAAGTATTATTATATCTATATAACTAAATATAAGAGAATATATTATAGTATCTATATAAGGTATATTACATATCCACGACCTGGCCCCCAACCAATTTTATTTCATGCATCGTAGTCCGCACTGTTTATGTATATATATATATATATATCATTATATATATAATATAATATATATAGTATTAATTTATATTAGATTAGCTATATATATAGTAAGTATATATGTAATATAGTAGTATATTTAATATAATAATATAGTAATATATATAGATATCTAATATATAGTATAATAATATTAGTACTTATAATAAATTTAGTATTATATATATATAATAATATATATATATATTATAATATATCTAATATGTATATAATATATAATTATATAATATAGTATATATATAAGGTTATATATATATATATAATTTATACCTACTACTCCTGAATATATCTATAATATTTATAAAGAGTAAAGTTATAAGATAGTTTATCATAGATAAATATATATAAAGAGAAGTATAATATAATGTGATAATATATATTAATATCCATTTGAAATATTATTATTATATAATAATAGTATTATATATAGTATATATAATGATATAAGTCAGATAAAATGATATGATATAATAGAGTATAATTATATGATAAGATAGTAAATAGATAGTTATTCAGTTATATATTATATATATATATATAATTATATAATAAAATATGATCCGGATATATAACGTGATAGTATACCCATATTTATAGTATAATATATGTTATTATTATAAATTGATATATTAATAATAAATATTGAGTATATAGTAGTAATAATAAGATATATATAAGTATATATAAGATATATAATAGTATTTTATATATATACTTACTAAATAGTATATAATATTATTATATATATAATATATAATATATTATATATATATTATATAAGAGAAAATATATAGAGTATATAGTTAATAGAGAGTAATATTATTTGTTTAAGTAAATAATAATAAAATGAATGAATAAAGTAAATATAATTTAAGAGTAAGTAAGTTAGTAAGTAAATAAACATAAGGAAGAATATATAATATAATTTAGTAATAATATAATACTATTATATATATATTTATATTTATATATATATAATATTATATAATATATTATATCTGTATATAAAAGTATATATATATAATAGAGTATAAATATTATAATAATATATATATATATATATATATGGTATATAGGTGATATACTATTACTATATATCTATACCTACTATTAAATATATATATATTTTATAAGTATATAGTATATTATAAATATATAATATAATTAGTATATAGTATATAATATAATAATTGATATATATATCATATTTGATATATATAATAGTAGTAATAGATAAGGATGTAAATGATGATATCAATATATAGTAATATAGTGAATATATAAATATAGTAAATATATTATATATATTATATATATTTATTATTAATAATATATTATTTATATTATATATATATATATATTATATTTATACTAATTTATATGATATATATATATATATATATATATATATAATATATATATATATAATAATAATATATATAATATATATATACTATATATATATATAATATATAATAGACATATACTATATAATATTATATATAATATCGTATATATAGTATATATATAGTATTATTCTTAAACATACTATATTTTTATATATATATATATGTATATATACGTTATATAATAATGTATATATATAGTAATATATATATAAGTTATATTATATATATATATAATCGTTTTGATGTATAGCTATATATAGTAAAGAATTAATATAGTATAATATATAAACGTAAAAGAGAGAAGACAGAAGTCTTAATATAGAATAGTATAAAGTATAAGAGAAAGGCGTATATTTTTATATATACAGTATATAGGAATAGTAGTATATGTATATATATAATAGTTTCCTATTATTATATATGCCAATACTCGAACTCAAGTGTTTGCGGAGCGGTATAGTGCACGAAAAAAGTTCCGGGTGTCGTCCCAACCTAACCTTGATTGCTTACAAGAAGTTTTATTCAACTCAAGAGAGATAGTTAAAAAACTTTATAACGCCCGAAAATTGAATATGTAGTTTGTCACTTTAGACAATTCCAGAAAATTAGATAAGCCAAAGAATAAATTTAATAGTATAAGACAAAGTACTTAGAGTTAATGGTTTGAAATTACAGGAAATTTTTACACGTTTTATCTTTTAAAATTTATGAAATATAAATATATACCAAATTAAAAGCGAATTAAAAATCCTTCACTAATTTAAGAGGTGAATAACTATTTAAATAATTAAGTTTGTTTTTAAAAGTATATTTTATAGAAGAGGATTATACCATTATTATTGAGTATTGGGTTCTATAGGACATTTGAATGCAGTGGCGGCAACCAGGGGGATCTGAAGGGTGCTACAAGACCTCCCCCCCCGAAATTTCTTGGTGCGGAAAATTTTTTGTAATCAAGATAAGTGAGAGAAAGAGAAGAGGGGATAGTGAAAAAATTGTAGGAAATCGAAGGACGGATTTAAAAAAGATAGTTTCTTATAGATAATTTCTTAACTAATATATATATATATATATAATAAGATATAGTGATAATATATAAACGGAAATTTGATTTACCTTGGTAAGGAGTTTATATATATATATTATATATTTCTAATACTACTACTATATAGTAAATGATTAATAAAATAGTATAATAAATCTATGATATAGATAATATAGATAGTAGGTATCTGAGTCAGTCTTATATTAATCCAAATTCTACCTCATATATATATATTGTTTTATTATTATATAGTGTTAATAAGGCAAAATATAGTGAGTGAATAAAAGACAAGAGTGATCTTGGTTAAGATAGATAGTAATAATTAATTATCTAAATATATTGATGAATAGCCTATAAGAGAGGAGTTACTAATATCTATATGTATGTAAAATAATAAGAGAGTGGTAGTTAGGTTACCTTCCCAGTTCCCACTACCACTTATCCCTTGTTAGATATGCTATTTGCAAGACTAGAACATGGTCGTGATCCTCGTAAGCGACTATGTATCTTTCAGCGAAATTGTATGAATCGTTTGGGTATATGAAATGTCAGAAAAATAAATGTCGAGAAGAGGAGAGAGGTTATGGATATATTTAGAAAGGGTAAATTTGGTGTGCTAGCTGTGACTGAAACAAAGGTTAAAGTAAACGGTGAAAATTAGTGGTGTGGTATGAAATGTGTGTGTGCTGGAGTGGAGAGGAATGAGAGGGGGAGAGAAGGAGTTGCGATTTTGATGAGTGACATGTTGCACAGAGGTATGGTGGATTTTTTTGTGAGAGTACTAGAATTCTAATTATTAAATTTAAGTTTGAAAAGGTCAAGGTATGTGTGGTTGTAACATATGGTCCATCTGAGGGTGATGTTGAGAAGAGTGCGACTTTCTTGGATAATCAGAATGATGTTTTGGATGGGGTAAGTTTGAGTTTCAGATTGATTGTGTTGGACGACCTAAATGGTTGGATAGTTGATCAGAAAAGGGATGATATA
>JABUQX010069465.1:12500-15000 GCA_015478945.1 Trachelipus rathkii
TTTGGTCAGCCACAGTACATTGGCTGCCAGCATCATATTCTTGATAGAATCTTAAAGCATGTGTTAGACTTCTTTAATCCAATTTCTTCTACCAAACCAACTCTCAACTATGAATTCGTGGACGAAGTGATAAAACAATACGATATCTTGCAGCAGTCCTACAAGCCAGAGAGTGAAATGATAACTATTCAAAATTCAGGTTGGCGAGATGATTTTAGATTTCTGTATGAGTTATGTAGAGCATTCAGTTTCCTTAAAGAAACTAGTGCGTACCCCGTAATTAATTGGAGAAAATTACCGTCTCTTCACAATGCCAGATGGAATTCACGTGCTTTATATGCTATTATTTCGTACTTCCTCCTTCCTAAATGGAGAATTTCACTGGAAACACCATGCGCTTTCATCTCAAATACATGGCAAGAAGCCTGGTTTTCTAACCAAATGTTTAACGCACAGATTCACCAGAAATTGATGGATGGAATTTCCGAATTAAATTGCTCTGCAGCCATGAAGTGCTTTGAAACTCACTGGAATGTTGACAGATCCGTTGTAGATATACCACAGACGAATATTTGTGCCGAACGAGGGGTGAAATTAATGGAAGAACTGTACCAGAAATGCAAAACAGATAAATATTTGAATCTGAAGCTTATTGCAACTAATACATTTTGATTGTGATGAATGTACTTAAGTTTCAGAATTTTCATTGTCATTGGTACGGAATATTTTTTATGAATTGAACGAAATAATTGTCATTTTCTGTCATTATTGTCATTATTAAAAAGTTCATTGATTTCTAATACAGGCTAAAAAAAATTTTTTTTTTTTTTTTGGTCATAACTCATATATATATATATATATATATATATATATATATATATATATATATATATATATATAAATCTATATGCTATATATATATATATATATATATATATATATATCCTACCAACTTTAAGGTGGCCTTCAAGGGGAGGTTTGAGCACCTGTTTGTGGACATAGACCTGCTGATGACCACAGCCCTCCGCCCTCATTTCAAACTTCCAGTCGTTGAGTTCCTGAATGAGGACTTGAAGGAGATCATCAGGAAGAGGGTTATCAGTGAGGTGCTGATAAACGTGACTCCTGGTCACGACAACGATGGTGCCGCCCAAGAGCAGGAGCAGGTGGAAAACGACCCCTTTCATTACATGAAGGCGAATGACAACCAGCCTCTGGCTATCGACCACCATGAGGAGGACTTGAAGAAGGCTTTTGAGATTTGGAACAAGCTGAAGGTGAAGAGGACCACCCCACTGTCTGTATACCTATTCCCTCAGCAGCACAGAGAAGTCTGGTTGGACCTCTTTATCAAGTACAATACCCCTGTCCCCCCTTCCGCGGTTGTGGAGAAATTGTTCAGTTTGGGCTCTAATGTTCTCAGGCCTAAGAAGTCATCCCTGACTGATGAGAATTTTGAGAAGCTGGTGTTTCTGAATTGAAATATGCACCTCTTGAATTTGAAGTGCCTGTGCCAGATGGAGTAAAAGGAAGAGGAGGAGGAGGAGAACAACAGCAATGACTAACTAGTAATTACAATTAGGTTAGGTATATATATATATATATATATATATATATATATATATATATATATATATATATATATATATATATATATATATATATATATATATATATATATACCTAACATAATTGTCGTTACTAATTAGTCAATGTTTTTGTCCTATTCCTCCTCCTCCTCCTTCTCCACCCTTTGGCACAGCCAAGAAGCACGATTCTCTGGAGAGCTCTGGGAGAACGAGTTTTGAGGCCTGATGGAAGAAGATGCTAGTTCTACTGAAAGGACGAAAATCCTACCTGTGAGTGTTTAACTCGAGGACTGGCGTCGGAGACCATTGCCCCGAGAAATGGTTCTCTAGAGTGTTCTAGGGTTAAGAGTTTCGGACCAGAAGAAGAAGATGCTGGATCAACTGAAAGGCGAAAACCCTTTCTGGGAGTTGTTCTAGATTATATATATATATATATATATATATATATATATAAGAAGTTTAAAAAGAGATATATGCTCATACATATATATATATATATATATATATATATATATATATATATATTTATATATATATATATATATATATATATATATATATATATATATATATATATATATATATAAATATGTTTATATATATATATAATATAATATATATATATATAAATATATATATATACATATATATATATATATATATATATATATATATATAACAATAATATATATATATAATAATAATTTTATATATATATATATATATATATATATATATATATATATATATATATATATATATATATATATATATATATATATATATATATATATATGAAGAGTTTCAAAAGAAAGATGTTTGGAATTATATAAGGAGGAAAAAAGAAATATAAAAGGTGCATACGTAGGAGGAAAAAAAAGAGGTAAATGAACAGTTTGGAAGGAGGATGA
>JABUQX010069465.1:22500-30000 GCA_015478945.1 Trachelipus rathkii
TGAAAACATTGATTATATATATATATATATATATATATATATATATATATATATATATATATATATATATATATATATATATATATATATATATATATATATATATATATATATATATATATATATATATATATATATATATATATATATATATATATATATATATATATATATATATATATATATATATATGGCCAGCTTTTCGATTATCCGTCATATGTATCTTAAAAACTATTAATGCTACAGTAAAACGGAATACATTGCTGGAATGCTGGTCCAAAGTTTGCCCTGGAAATGTAAAAAAAAAAAAAAAAAAAAAAAAAAAAAAAAAAAAAAAAAAAAAAATCTCAAAAACTACAATAGCTACAACGAAAAAGAATACATTTTGGAATCCTCGGTAAAATTTCACATAAGAAAATGTAAAAAAATAATAATAATAAAAAAATTGTATTAATAATTATAGTAATATTATTAGAAGGCCTATTTAGAGACCTTTTATTGGTTTCTCGATAAAATAAATAGACTTTCTATTAAATTTTGCTTTATACGGCACACTAGGGGGCTCGAGCCGACGGGGAACATAGGGGGGGACGTTTTCCATACCCCGTAGGGGAGGGGCGGAGGAACCCCGCGACACCCAAATACCAAGAGCGGGGTTCCGGGGCCCTCCCAGAGAGAAGATAGTCCTACCCGTAGTTCCCGGAGAACCGAAGACCCGCTCGGCCATCGGGGCGGTATACCCCTTGGGTATTTTTTTAGAAAAAAAAAAAGCAAAATTTAATAGAAAGTCTATTTATTTTATCGAGAAACCAATAAAAGGTCTCTAAATAGGCTTCTAATCATATTACTATGGTAATAACAATAATTTTATTATTATTTCTTATGTGAAACCCCAAGATCAAAAATATTCACCCTACGCTATGAATTTTTTGCGGTCAAAGTCTTTTTTTTTCTGTGCCATGCATATGCAACAATGTGTATGCCTTACTGTAGGTGCTGTTGTTCTCTAGTTACATGATGTCAGCTTTAGACACTAACCTATATATATATATATATATATATATATATATATATATATATATATATATATATATATCCTACATATATATATATATCTATATATATATATATATATATGTTGATATAGGTTGCGTGTATGGAGATATATAATCCTCTGTCCCAAAGTAAAGATTAATAAATATCCACATGAACGACAGAGTAATGGCTCCTCCGTGAACGACTGAGTAATGTAGCTCCTCCGTGACGTATACGAGTGGGTAGCTAGTTACCTAGGCTACATATCCATACCAGTTTTAACCAGATTTATAAAGTCAGTCTTGCACTACATCTGTTTATGTATGGGCGTGTGTTCTAACCTCGTTACGTTTTTGCACTACATCTTTTTGTGTATGGGCGTGTTTTCTATCCTCGTTACGTTTTTGCGATGCAGGTAAATATTGAACAGCGGTACGCTATCAAATTCTGTGTGAAACGTAACAAGTCTGCCACTGAGACATTTGCTTCTTTAAACGAAGCTTATGGGGATGCCACTCTATCGAGAACTATGGTTTTTAAGTGGCACAAAGCTTTCAAAGAGGGCCGAGAAAATGTTGAAGACGACCCTCGTTGTGGAAGACCAATCTCGTCAACAAACGATGAAAATGTGGAAGTTGTTAGAGCTGTGATGGAGAGAGACCGCCGGTTCAGTGTCAGAGTGATTGCAGAAGAAACTGGTTTGGATAAAAATGCAGTTCATAGAATTTTAACGAACCATTTGCACATGCGAAAAATTTGTGCAAAACTAGTGCCGAAAGACTTGTCTGTGGAGCAGAAAGCGAACAGGGTCAAAATTTCAAGATTTACTTGAAAGACTCGAAATGGAGCACAATTTTTTGGATAAAGTTATAACAGGCGATGAATCATGGGTTTTTGAGTACGATCCTGAAACCAAACGGCAAAGTGCGGAATGGCACACAAAAAATTCTCCTCGTCCGAAGAAAGCACGTATGAGCAAGTCCAAGGTGAAAACACTGATTATTGTTTTTTTCGACAGCCGTGGTATTGTGCACAAGGAATTTGTACCTTCAGGACAGACAGTTAATCACGTCTTTTACAAAGATGTCTTGGAACGACTTCGAAAACGAGTTCAGCGAATCAGAACAGACATTGCAGACGATTGGGTGCTGCACCACGATAACGCGCCATCTCACACTGCGCTCTCAATTATAGAATTTCTGGCGAAGAAAAACATTCAAGTACTTCCACATCCTCCATACAGCCCAGATCTAGCTCCGTGCGATTTCTACCTCTTCCCTAAGTTGAAAATGAAGTTGAAGGGTCATCATTTTGGGACGATGGAAAACATAAAAAATACTGTAACACGTGAACTAAACACACTTCAGGAAAATGACTTCCGGTACTGCTACGAACAGTGGAAGAAACGTTGGAACCGCTGTGTAACCTCCCAAGGGTCATACTTCGAAGGAGATAACTTGTAATTTCAGGTAAGTCCAATACATAATTAAATACAAAATCAGTACACTTACTTTTGGGACATACAGTGCCGGTTTAGGTTTGAGGGGGCCCTAAGCTATTGAAGGTAATGGGCCCCCCTTTATATATATATATATATATATATATATATATATATATATATATATATATATATATATATATATATATATATATATATATATATATATATATATATATATATATATATATATATATAAATATATATATATATATATATATATATATATGGACCTTCCAAGAATTCGCAAACATGATCTACATTAAAATATTCTTTTTCTTGCCTTTGACAAAGCAAAGTCACCGATGATGTCATCAAATGATAAACTGCGTAGCTTGTCACTTTCTATGCACATGAGGCTCAGGTAACATAATTTAGTTTGAGACATTGTAGTTCTAAATTCATTTTTTATCCTCGTCATTTGAGAAAAGGATCTTTCTCCATGGCAATTTGTAATCATCATACAAAGGAACATTCTCAGAATTGATTCTACATTAGGGAATGCTGATTGGACATGATCATTAAATATTATGTCGTACAGATCCTGATGTGTCAGATTATCATGTTCATGGTTTTGACAATGTTTAACATATTTATGAAAGTGCTTGAGTTCTCCAGCAAAGTTCATGTCCACATCTTCAGGATATGTTTGATTTAATGTATTAACTCCTTCTCGAATCTCTTCTTCTGTAGCATCTAATTTTGTTAAAAAGGAAAATCTTTTTGCAGCATCATTGTATACTGATGCTCTTTGTGCCAAATTTGATTCTAATGCATCCATCACAGGTATAAATGTTTTGATTCTGAACTTGTCTCTTGGCGGAAGATTCTCTAAAGCATCATCTTCGCGTATAAGCCTCCTTTTAGATCTGCTTTTCTTATAATCAACATCAGGCAATTTGTCCTTTGCTTGTTTTTCAAAATAAATAAATAAATAGATAAATAAATGAATAAATAATCCGGCCCTGACTACGCTCACACAATGAATATATTTTTGAATTCAGGAGACAAAACATACTTATAAAGTAAAAAAAAAATATAATAATTAATTGATCATTTATTGAAAAAAAAGAGGCAGCATCATTGGTACGTTTGGCTGCTTTGGCAAGGTAAATCAGAAAAAATTCTTACGATCGCTGGCAGCAAACTGTGGGTGTGTGTGTGTGCGAGAAAGAAAGTATTTTTAGGGTTTCTTAATTCTATATATATATATATATATATATATATATATATATATATATATATATATATATATATATATATTTATATATATATATATATATATATATATATATATATATATATATATATATATATATATATATATATATATATATATATATATTGCCCTCGTAGGGTTTATTAACTTTATTTTATATATTTTTCTTTTATTTTATCGTTTCGTATCTAAATTTTTGGGCCCCCTATACCTCGGGGCCCTAAGCTATAGCTTTTTTAGCTTATAGGTAAATCCGGCCCTGGGACATAAGTATTATATATATATATATATATATATATATATATATATATATATATATATATATATATATATATATATATATATATATATATATATATATATATATATATATATATATATATATATATATATATATATATATATATATATAATATTAGGATATTAGTATCGTGTGTATCAAAATGTCATTACTAAAAATTGAATTTTATTCAAAACATAATTTCAAAATATACGGCAAATTTTGCCCACACTTTTTTTTTTTTTTAAAAATTTCAAAGTGGTTCAATTTTTTTTTCCTTCCAGGTATTCCTCAGAAAGATGTTGAAAAAAGACCTCTGAAATTTGTGTAAAAAAATATGTAAAACTAATGAAGTTACATCGTGATATATTAAAAAAAAATTAAATTGTTAAATAAATACCTCCCCCTACATATAAAATAATAATAAATAATAAACATAAGTAGCTAAAGTATTGTTTTTAGCACTAATCTAGGAATATATCTATCAAATTTGAAGAGATTTCGCTGTATAGTTTTTTTGTTACAGCCAATCTTATGATTGTCATTGGAAATAACACAAGAAAAAAACACCCATTTTTCAAAAAATAATTAAAAATAATAATAATAAACATTTAGTAACAAAAATAGGCTAGATCAACTGCAAAAGGTCCAATACACATTATCTATATGAAATTAGTTGTCAAATTTTAGAAATTCACCGTAAAATATAGTGTGGGCAGATTTTGCCCACACCGTACGTGCGCGTATGCAAAACGGATCCGTACGCGCGAGGGGTATATATATCGGCAAATTTTTATTTTTATCGAAAATCAAGATCTTATCTCTTGATATCCGTTTTGATAAATCACCTTCTTCAAAGTATAATTCTTAACTATTTTTTTTCTTAATTATTGATTATTTTTTCAGTATCATATTTCCAAGATACCCGTATTAATAAATCAGCTTCATAAAAAATATAATATCATTATCGATATAACTGAGCAGATAATATAAATGATAAACAAAATAAAGAAATCTTTGGAAGAACAGAAGATATAAATCATAAAATGGACAAAGTACTTTACTACTAAATAAGGAGAAACTATATATCGAACCTAATTTTTTTATTTTATTTTTTTTTTTTGTATTTATAGGAGAGAAAGAAACCCTTCGTAAGACCAGATAAAAAAATTTTAATGAACAGATTAGTTTAGCGAGCTACTAAATAGGAAAGAACGATATATCAAACCTATTTTCACTTGTATTGCATTCCTGAGCCTTCGTCTGAGTATTCGCTTCTCGAACTGCTTCGTTTGAATCTCTTTCCTCAGAGATCGAACCATTAAACCTTTCTCTCTTCCTTTCCACAAATAATAAGTTCCAATGGCCGAAATTAATGCTAATAAACTCGTCAGAAACTGCATTGAGTATATGAAGCATATAGTTTTTCTGCATAGAGTATATATATATATATATATATATATATATATATATATATATATATATATATATATATATATATATATATATATATATATATATATATATATATATATATATATATATATATATATATATATATATATATTTATATATATATTTATATATTTATATATAAATATATATATATATATATATATATATATATATATATATATATATATATATATATATATATATATCTTCTGTATATATATATATATATATATATATATATATATATAAAGAGAGAGAAAGAGAGAGAGAGAGAGAGAGAGAGAGAGAGAGAGAGAGAGAGAGAGAGAGAGAGATGGATAGATAGATAGATAGATATAAAGCAATATCAAATTTCCTATCTGTTCGTAAGCAGCTAGAGCAATACAAGGACACCACTCCTGTCGTACATAAAAAATTATAAAACGGAATCCCCTAGGGAACTACTCTTTCAACAATACTCTTTAACCTTTTCATGTAGGACCTACCACATACCCCATCCCCTTCCATAAAAATTAATAGCTATGCAGATGACCTAACAATCACAGATCAAAACTCTTCTATAAATAGAGCACGTAGAAAATTACATCAATATTTAAACCAGATAGAACAGTAGCTAACAACAAACAGAATGACTTCATCACCTCAAAAATCCTTTATTACATTACTTACCCTATACAGAAGAGAATCAAACATTCACCCAGCAATTTTTCTATTAAACAATAGATTTTCTCTCTTTAAACAACATACCATTCTAGGCTTAACTTTTGATACACATATGACATTCATCCCCACATCAACAATATTAAAAGCTACACATAAATTAAATACGCTGAAAGCATTAACTGGAACAAACTTTGGTCAGCATAAAGAGACCCTCACTAAAGTAAGCAAACATTACCTCCGCCTCTTTTTAAACTACACATCACCAGCCTTGGTGTCCTCAATATTAACATTCAGAAATTAGAAACCGTACAAAGTAAAGTCCTCAGAATAATAGCGGGCTCTCTTCACTCACACATATCCACCACCTATTATCGGAAACAAAAATCCACTTTATAAAAGCCCATCTTAGCATTGCTCTCAATTTTATAGCAAATCACTCTCAGTAGATCACCCTTTTCATCTAACATTACAACAACCCCAATGAAAAAGATCACAACACCCTCCTCTCCACTGCCAGACACTTTCATTATTAAGCAAATTCATACCCATTTAACCAAAAGAATGGTTTCCGTATATACAAATAACACCGTGCTTCAGGCACGTCCACCCTAAATATCCCATACAGAACAAACTATGTCCCGCCAAACACGTCTGGGCATCATCCATCAGTTCAGGAATACAAATTTAAAATTCATAAAACACCAGTAGTAATGACCACAAATCAAGGAAGGGGTCTAGGAACAAGTCTTATAAGCCATACTTTCCCCCCTTAATTTAGAGGATTTAAGGACATCGTATCCTCACCAAACTTGTTACCCCTATAGCCGGTTGTGTCACCTTCCCGTAACCGAGGTTTCATGAAGCTATGTTCCCTTTAGGAGGTGCTAGCCCCTAAAGTTGGTTATGGCAGCAGCTAAACAAAAAATAACCAGCCTTCAGGATTTGACTAAAGATTCGAAGTCAGAGAAGGGAACAGAATAGGAGTCGGATCATGTGCTCTAGCAGTGAGCTGGAGCCGGATAAGGAGCTGGAGCTAAAATCATGAAATAAACACATAATATACCAAGTGACATATCATTTTAAATGTTTATGAACCCACAGAATCCGATTTCTTAGATGAACACTATAGCAACCGTATATTGAACAATAAATTTAGATCTTAGCACAACGAGTTTTTTAATTATACGGCCTCTTTCTTTATATCTCTCAAAGTATCATGCTTTTCCCCAATCTTTCTTAATACATTATCTAACTTAGTCTATCCTTACTTAACCAGACTAAACAAACCAACCTTACAAAACGAGATCATTAATTATACGGCACTTTTCTTTATATATCTTGTAACCAGAC
>JABUQX010069465.1:35000-37500 GCA_015478945.1 Trachelipus rathkii
CGACAGAGTAAGAGTAAGTATATATATATATATATATATATATATATAATATATATATATATATATATATAATATATATATATATATATATTATATATATATATATATATATATATATATATATATATATATATACAGTGGCGTATCCAGGGGGGGGCCAAGGGGGCCATGGCCCCCCCTCCCGAAATTTTTTAGACACTAAAAAATTTTAAGTATCATTTCCGTTAATAATATAAAGTGCAGAGGTTGAATTAAATTAAACGATAAAATTAAAATTAAAAATGAAAATTAAAAATTAAATTAATTAAAAATTAAATTAATTAAAAATTAAATTAATTAAAATTAAATTAAAATTAAACGATATTGGAAATTTCATAGGTACGGTATTTAGCAATAAGGGAAAAGTGAAAATATTAAAATATCTCTGGAAACCAGATTCAAAATATATATTTCCTGCTCAGGAAGGCAAATGTCGGGAAAGATATTTTCGTTGGGGTTTATTGCTCAAATTGCGTATTGTTTTTTAAACAAAAGAAGAAGGTAAAGGAAAGCACCAGGAATTGGGTGTTTTTTGTCTCGAGACCGTATTCATCAAGCTTAAAGAAAGCCATTGAATCTTTCAAAAAACACGAGGCAACTAAATATCGCAAAGAATCGGTAGAAAAGAGATTTGCTGAAGAAAAGCATGTTCAAAGAAAAATCGAGAGCATTGAGAAACAGATTGACAGCCAGAAGAAAAGGGAGGCCGAAGACGGTAGAAAGCGGCTAATTCCCAATTGTTGAAACAATCGATTCTGAGTATGGGATATGACCAAATATATCGTTATGTGGACATCGTGACTCAGGTCGAATCGAACTCTCTTGGCCTGTGGGAAACGATGGCACTTTTCGGAGTCTTTTAAGATATCGTGCTAATGCTGGAGACCATGTTCTTTCAGAACATTTACAAACTAGTGGTAGAAATGCCAAGTATACCAGTTCCACAGTCCAAAATTCAGTCATTTGCGGCATCTCATTCGAACGTAAATTGTGCCAAAACATGAATAAAAAGTAAATTTTTTACTGCGCTAAAGGTAGGGCGATGTGTCGGAGAAGGAACAACTTTTTTTTGTAGATTGATTGTAGATTATGATACTGATACTGCTCACCGTCAAAGAAGATTTTTTGTGTTTCGTCCAGCAAGTGTTTTGACGGAATATAAGTATCTTTCATTAATTGAAGAGTACTGCTTGTTTTGGATTGATAACCTAAGTGGACAGGCGGTAATGAATGGTGCAGCAGCTAGGGATGGAGTTCAGGGTTGGTTCAGAGAGTAATAAAGTAAAAAACATCACAAAGCAATTTCAACTTCGCCGCTTTCTTGCATTTCTTAAATTTAGGCCTTTCAAGACGTTTCTAAGTTCAGAATATTTGAATGCAATTGAATATATCAGAATAGTGTACAATTTTTTTCTTGTAGTGCTAAGAGGACAAAAGTTCTTTTAGAAAAAATAGAAAAACTTATTCCTAAGAGTAGCAAAAAAAGATTTAAAAAAGGTTTGCGAAAAAACTCGCTGGTGCCAACGGCATGAATCGGCTTTATTATTTAAAGAGATGAAAAACCCGATAATAGCATTTAGAACAAATAAAATGTGAAGTTGGAGATCAGTTAGAAAAGCTATCTTAATTCCTAAACAATGTTTATAGACATCTTTTCCTGGTTTGCCCTTTTTTGTTTTCAAAAAACAGAACTATTAAGCTTTAACAATACAACTTTCAAACGATTGCAAGACACACGTTATTGATTTGGTGAGTTGCATATAATGAAGTGAATCTAGGTAAGTTAAAACTAAACTTGAAGACATCAGAGAAAAAGCAACATTAGAATTTTCAGTAGATTTTGAAGAATGTGGTAAGCGCATCTGAATCTGAGCTGGGTATTTAAAATTGATGTCCAAGAATTAACAAATTCCAAAAAATACAGACCCCTCAACATTCCTACTATCGACCGCACAGACATATTATCAATTCATTATCTTCTGTATTTTATTGGGATCGTATTATGATAAGAACCAGGAAGAGGTTTTTAAATCATAAAGAATTATATCTTCCATATGCAATTTGTCATACCGAAAGGGTGTAATGTGCCATATAATATGAGAAGATAAAAGATGTAACATTTTACAAAGAAGATCTCCGAAGCAAAATCGAGGATTTAGTAAAAGCAGAAATGAAATTTTATGGATGTTTTGAAATGGCATCACAGCACAGATCGTCCCAAAACAGCAATAGATGAACTAGTTTCTTGTTCGCAGTCTCAATTTACAAATATTTACATAATTGTTGCATAATAGACTGGCATTTTTACCCGTATTCTACGTTGCTTCAGAAGAAAAAAACTTTTCAAACTTTTCTGGAAACCTACTTGGAAATACTATTGGATGATGGAAGACTTACTGGACTTGTCCTCCTCTACATACCTCGAAATATTGACATAAAAACTACAAGATGTTTATCTCGG
>JABUQX010069465.1:52500-55030 GCA_015478945.1 Trachelipus rathkii
TGGCTCCGTCGCTAACTCTCCAACTGAAAAGGCTATCTTTGGCCTGCTATTTTCCTCTAACTCAACCCTGGACGATTCTGGCATTCCTCCTCCTCCTTCTTCCTCCTCCTCAGGTGTCCTATGTCTTAGCCTGTGATTACATTTGTCGGGTGCATGGGTTCCTGAGATCTATGACGTTAGGAAGGCGGGGTGGCTCGATGGCATTTCCTTCCCGGTTTTGAGGAAGTGCCTTACGTGCTTTGACCCCGCCCTCGTTCAAGCTATATTCCTCTATGTCTTCAATACTAGCACTTTCCCTCAGTGTTGGAAGCACGCACATGTTCAACCCTATTTCGAAAAAGGAAGCCGCTCTCTATTCCTTCTAACTATCGCCCTAAATCCTTTCACTTGTATTATTTCTAAGATCTTTGAAACCCTTCTCAACCTCCAACTTCTTAGACCATCTGGATCTCATTCTTCCTTCTTTCCCGATCGCCAGTTACGGCTTTCGGCGTTCAGGTCCCTACTGTGAATACTTTCCTATTTAACCGATTTATGGTTTTCCGCTCTTAGGAACTACGGGGAGAACTTGCGTGGTGGCGCTTGACAATATCCAAAGCATTTGACCGGGTTTGGCAGGCGTTACTGCTCTCCAAGCTCCCCTCATTTGGGTTTCCTCCTCTCCTTCTCTTTGCTTACTATGTCTAGCTTTCTTTCAAGTCGCTCAATATCGGCTGTGGTTGAAGTGAAGCGACTTCTTCTTTTTCTGTCATTAGTGGTGTTCCTCAGGGTTTCTGTCTTATCTCCTACTTTATTCTACTTTTCATTAATGATCTCTACCTGCACATCTAACCTCTATCACTTTATAGCTGAATGACTGAATCCCTTCATTCTTAACTCATTTCAATTCTCGCTCCCTCTTTTACTTTTTAGATTGCTCCGTCTCAATCTTACCGATTCTAATTTCTTCGCTGCTCTGGATAGAATTTCCGATTGGGGGTCGTCTCAACCTTGTGGAATTTAATATCTTTTTAAAAAAACTCAACTTCTACAAATCTTCTCCCTCTCTAAAACACCTTCCTACTTTCCTATCTCTTTCGACGGTTTCTCTCGTCTCTCCCTGTTGACAATATAACATCCTTGGCCTCAACATAGAACAAAAAATGTCTTGGAAACCTCCCATCACAACGGTTTGTTAAGGGCCGGCCTCAAAGAACTGGGAGTTCTGTTTAGACTCCGAGACTATTTTTTCCTCTTCTCAGTTACTCCAGCTATACAAGGGTCTCATCCGCCCTTGTATGGAGTACTGTTCTCATATCTGGGGGGGCTCTGGTTTCACCCGGCTTTTGGACAGGGTCGAGTCCAAAAGCCAAAAGGCTTATAACTGTTCTGTACTTTCTCCACTTTCACTTGACCTCTATCTCTGGCGGCGAGATGTTGGTGGGCTTTATGCCTTTTCTTATAGGTATCGTAGCGGCAGGTGTTCGAGGGAAATTACCACTGTCTCGCTTACCACCACCTTTAAGACGTCGCCCTCGTAACACAAGTGGTGCCTTGTTGTCTGCTCACGAGTTTTGTGTAGATATTGGTACTCCAGGCTAGTTCGCTGGGGTGCTTCCTTCTTTCCTGCCACCATTGTTCTATGGACTCTCTTCCTTCTTCTGTGGTTTCCTGCTGAATTTAATCTCCTCACTTAAAGCCTGCGTCTGTGCTCAACCTGCGTAATTTGCGCTAGCGGATGCAATTTTGGCGTGTAACACCCCCTCCCTGAATAGGGCTCTGCCCGTGAGTGGTGGTGACAACTGTAAAAAAAAAAAAAAAAAAATATATATATATACGAGTGATCGAGAAGTCGCGCACATCAAAATATTCGAGTCTGTGAATTTAATGGTAAATGGATTAGGTCTATCTGCAACCGCTAGATAGCACCACAGGTATTACATGCGACACATATAATCGATATTTTTTGGCCATCCCTACGTCTCAGTAGCGTTGAGTTCTTTGACGGGTGAGGATACTGTTTTCCCAAGAGCAACGAGTGTTTATTCTTGAACAGTTTTTAGCTTGTCGTTCATATGCACGTGTTAAAATTTAAAAAGCATCGGGATTTTCGGTAGACCATATTTGTGTGTTTTGGCTGTTCACGTATCCACTAAGATGAAACCACGCCTCATCCGTGAAGAAGACACGGTCAAGCTCTGCTATTCCACGATTGTCAACAAATGAGCGAAACCATCTGCAGTAGGTCATGCGCTTCTCTTGATCTGGTGTCTTCAATTCCTGAACACAGCGAACATGATATGCACGAAATTTTAACATCTTCATCGCTTTATGGGCACTTCCATATGACAACTGGGAGTTTACTGAAAGTCTCCGCAGGCTCTTTGTAGGCGAACGCAGCATTACTTTCCGAACCTCCGCCAGTTTAGCCGTAGTCAAAATGGTAGGTCTGCCGACTCTCTTCCTGTCAGCAACAGAACCGTTTTCCCGGAAACGGGTGATTAATCTCGTTATTGTCGAATTATTAGGCACTGCTGCATCCGGATATCTG
>JABUQX010069466.1:0-25426 GCA_015478945.1 Trachelipus rathkii
CACAATGGTTGCACAGATCTGAGATCATGTTTTCAGCATTGAACTCAAGATATGAGAAAGAAGTACACAAATTAATTGGAGCTTAAGGTGCATTTTATGGACTCGGCATACACGCGTAAAGAGTGCAGAAAGATATAACACCAGAATTTATATAAAATATAAAATATTTAATTTTGATATGTTTGTGTATATGAATATTTGCACAGCGTTATACGCAGGATTTTAAATATATGAGTGTAAGACTGTTTGTGGCAGGTGTGGTGATATATGTGGTGCTAGGTAGGTTGCTTCTGAACTGGAATACGAAACGACTAATTTAAATAGCAACTTTGTTCTAATCCCTCAGTGTCCTTAAATGTATACCAAGCAAAGAATAAAGGAGTGATAAATATATTAAAATAGTCTTTACGCAATTTAATATCTGGTGAGCGTAGTGAGGCAGGGATCTGCTTCTAATTATTAGAATTGTCCCTAAATTGGCCTTATAAGTTTAATTTGTGTATCAGCATTGGTGATTGAGAAGAAAGGGGTAGAAGATTGATAGTAGTGTAAAGTAGGGGGTACCCGACCTGTTAGGACTGATTGGCAGAAATAGATGCATGAGATAGGGTTAGGGTTTCTTGTGGAATATTTGGGTTTTTGTTATTAAGTAAGAGATATCTGTAAAGACAACGTTTACATAAAGGACTATGTGAGAAAGTGAGTTTAGTTGTGAATAAGTAATTTGTGATAAGACGAGAAGGACTTTTTAAGTAAATTGCTAGGATATCGAGTAGGCTAGCGACGATAGGTAGAACGGAGAGATACACGTTGTTGTAAATCATGTTGGAAGGAGACAATTGGATCAAGTATATGTGCACGAGATATTAAATATTTAAGAAGTTGAGATTTAGTGTTTGGTGTGGATATTTGTTTACGTGACGTGGAGAAGTGTCCTGATGCACAATTGGTATATTGTTATAGAATACGGGCAATAATGTATGAAAGTTACGTCTATGGGTTTTCTTTAATTCAAACCACCTTTTCTTTTTTCTCTCTAGTTAATCATTTAAGTTATTTTTTTTCGTGTTGTGCGTGATAAACCATTAATCCTAAGGCCTAGGCCTTAGTCAAACTATTCATAAATTTTGGCATACTATCCCAAATTCAAGATGCCTTTATTAGCTAATTCTTAACCATTTCCTGAGGGAGTGACTGTCGTTATGAAAAATTAGCCACTCGATACCACTGCCTGTTGGCAGAGACTTGTACCAAAAGTTATCATACTGTATTTAGGTCTCTGTTACACGAATTGCTGGTCGTTATGTCAAGATGGCTCTCTAGCTTTGTGTGTTTATATTTAAGTCTTATTTGTGTTCCCACTGGATTTTAATTATCACTCACGTCCTGGTTCTTTCTAAAAATACTTAGAAAGAGTTGAAAAGGATTATTGTGGCCCTTTGTTGCCTTCTACCTCTTACATGCACCCTTGCATATAACTTCTCTTTTTGTTAGTTTTGTAAGATGCATTCTATATGCTATATGTCTACCTCCTCTGAGAAATTCGTCCTTCTTCTTCGGCATAAACATTCCTAATACCTAACTTATATATATATAATTAAAATGAGATTTTCTAGTATAAATATAATAGGTCTAAATATATATGAAAAGGGTAAAACTTAATATATTATATTATATTTACTCCTAACATGGGATATAACGGGGTATGTGACGACTATACTATTATACCTATTCTCAACTCTAAAGGCTTATATTATGTCCATATACTTATTCACTTTATGATATATATATTGTTAATGTCTTGTGTGTTTCTTATTTATTTTATAATATTGTATTACCACCTCTCACTTTTAATTATTAACCCCTTAAATAACACATTATTTTATTAAGCGTAATTTTACGATAGCTCAATGGTAGAGCACTCGCTTGGCTTAGTTCGAAGAGAGAGAACCGAAAGGTTCGTGATGTATGCGCTGAGGATGTGGAGCGTCAGAGAATATGTCGTGCTAGTCTCATGGCTTCTCCTCATCTCCTATAATGGCATGGTGAGCGTTCACCACAGTATACTATAAAACTCAGACGAAATATAATTTGATGTATTGTTAATATAGATGCTTTGCTACTAATGGGGAAACTTCCCAGGCGATCCGCGAAAGGCACCTGGCCAGCCTAGCGGAAATAATATCAGATCTGCATAAGAGAACCCGCTCGGGACCTCAAACGAGAAAGTTTTGATGTGCTTCTCGAGTAACTGGAGTGCTACTCACTTACAGAGTTCGTATGATTCCTTTTTAACCTTGAGATGGGCTGACCGTTTTCAATATATACATATAACCTTATATAGGACTTGTAAAATATAATAACCCTATATACCAGTATGAATATCTGATTTAACTCAATTAATAACGTAATGGACAAAATAAATCTTTACTTATGTTATATATAATTTCTATTCATAAAATATGTCTCACAATTTATAATATAATTAGTGCTATATCATCGGCCTCCCTTTTTTTTTCATCTAATGTGGGCTCTACTTCCCTGGACTATTTCGGTAGGTCTTATTTTTCCGCATCCTTAAATACTCTATCAATCTCTTGCGTCCCTCTCTCGGGTTTAGTTTACCAATGACTCTTTTTAACATAGTGTATTACTCTACTCTATGATATGAGTGTCCGTAGTACAGATGGGATCGAAACAGTGACCGATCTTATTAGCACCGCCATAGGTAAGAATAGGCTAGTCACAGTCCTGTCGCTGTGTGTTTCTGGCCCATTAGCCTTCTTCCCGTTTGTTTTGGGGAGTGTTGCTTCTGAGGCTAGACGCCTTGTTCCTCTTTGTTTTTCAACTCTATCTCTGTCTTAATACTTTTAATACTTTTCCTCCACTTGCTTGGGATAATGCAACGCCGCACATGCCCAAACTCGTAAATCCGATCTCGAAAGATAAAGGTAAGCCGTCTGATCCTTCTCAAACGTTTTACTGCATATTCGAGGCCCTATATCTCTCATTGTATTCTCTCTAAAATCTTTGTTAACTCTTCTTAACTCTCCTCTATTTTACCTGATAACTCATCCATGAAACGTGTCTCATTACCCTTCTTTTTCTACGAAATAAAATTCAGTTATTACTTTCCTTTCGTTAGCTCGAGGTAGTGCAAGATAAAACTGGTGACATGAGACTTGGTTGCTAAGAATCGTTGGGGGGAGGGAGCGTGAGTGTGTTGAGTGCTAGCTTCTGAACAAAGCTTAGGAAACTCCTCTTGAGTTGGGTGATGGTCACGAATATTTATGCGTCGCGAGTGGCGCTTGACAATATCCAGAACGACCTTTTGACGGTTCAGCTGGCACGCGTCACTGTGCGTCTTCTTTTAAGCTTCCATCCTCCTTTGGTTTCTCCTTATCGCTGAATTTAGTTTTATCCTTTGTCCTTAGCTTTTCTCTCCTATTCCGACATACAATAGGAATATGAATACAGCAATCGTTGATGGAGACGACCTCTTCCTTCCCTTTCCTATTAATTGTGGTGTCCCTTCCGCCAAAGTTTTTTTTTTTTTTTTTTTTTTTTTTCTGCTCTATCTCCAACTTTATTCCTACTTTTCATCAACGATCTCCTCAGCTGTACTTCCAAATCTGTTCACTCTTATGCGATGACTCAACCCTCCATTCTTCTACTCCAACTTCTGCCTCCCTCTTTTGCTTCTAGTGTTGCCTCTCGTCTTTTCAGTGTTCCGATTCTATCCTTGTCGATCTGGCATGGGATTTCCTCAAGTGGAGGTCACCCGCAACCTTGTATTCATCTTTAAAAATTCACATCTCTACATCTCCTCTCAAAAACACCTCCCAACTTTTTAATTTCCTTCGACGGCTCTAACATCTCCTGTGAATAACATAAACAACGTTTTGTCTTAATAATTAAACATTAAATTGTCTTGGAAACCTCATATTTCAATGGTTGCTAAAGTAGGCCTCAAAGGAAATGGGAGTTCTGTTCAGGATGCGGGAATTTTTCCTCTGCACAGCTGCTCAATTATATAGGGGCCTTATCTTCTCCTTGTAATTGGAGATACTTTTCTCACCATTTGAGGGGGCCTTCGCGTCCCACCCTCTTGTTGATAGGGTTAGAGTGCATAAATGCTAAGAAACTAGTAAACTGTCCCTACTTTCAAACTCTCTTGACCCACTTTCTCTGCGCCCTCTATCTCTTGGCGCACTATCTCTTTTCTATAGGTACTACAACGGTAGATTGCGTCGCCCTCGTAATATTCGCTCGCATTCCACCTCTATTGCGTCGCCCTCGCAATACAGGGGTGCCATGCTCCTCCAGCAATGAATTTTGCGTGCGGATTGAGAACCCAGTCTTCGTTGTGGTAGCCTCTTTCTTCGCAGCTACTCCTGTCTGTGACGAACTAACACTGGCCGTGTTCTGTTTTTCCAACTTTTTCCAAACTATATTTATCTTGACCTCTTTATTAAAGCTCGCGTCCGTGCGCCTCACCCTGAGAAATTATGATAGGCTGAGGGATTGAGGCTGGGTTTATTTTATGTTTTTAATTATTTCTCCACTCCTTGAAAGAGATGTATGGTTACTTTAATATATATATATATAATTATTTATATATATGTATTGATTAATGATATTAGATATATTATATCAATATATCTATATAAATATATATATATATCTTTATTATATATATATATATATTTATTATTTTGAAGTCTCGCGTGGTAAGTTAATCTAAGCTTAGTCAGACCCAAGAAACTTCTTTTGTAGGATGTTAACCACAGGGCAGAATTGAGCTTTCATTAATCTTTCAGCTTTGTACATAGAAGGATAGAGCCTGATTGCTTGCGCCAAGATTTATCCTGGTCCACAAAGAAAAAATCTATAACCATAAGATACATACGAAAAACAATATATAATAATATATAAATCATGATAATGACAAATTAAATAAATAACAGTAAATTTCGAATATAAACAAGTGGGCCCTACAATACGGGCCATGACAATCTGCATTGTAAAAGTATATTCTAATAGTAATTCAAGATTTTAAGTATAATTGGCCGTAGGTTCCCTGGGCTAGGGTGCTCTTGCAGGAAGGAATTAGAGCTTATAGGTTTATATCTAACCCCAAAGCTTTCTTACTCTTATGTATCCATAGAACTAACTAAGATACCAGATATGTAAAAAAGTGTGAGTGCTTATTTGCTGGTATATTTACCACGTCACTTTACACCTGGGGGCATCCGTAATAGGGCCTAGCCTCTAAGAGCTCTATTTTAGGATTTATACACTTGATTAATATTAATAGATATATTTGGGTCCTGGTCACTCTGCTACAGGAATAAAATCAGAAATAAGATATTAAGTTATTTTCATAAAGAATATATATACTAATGTTGTACTATAATAAATAGAAATATATCCATTATCAGAAATCTCAATCACACCCTCTGTATCCGTCCTTCGCGTAGAAGATTGGCGTTAGAAAAGGCGTAAACAAAGTCATTGCATTCCTCATATAATATTCCTGATAGACATTTCTTTTGAACACAGTCTATAATTACCGTGCGTAATTCCTCCTATATATTGATAATTTATTAATTTTGTGCATATGCTATTTATTTTACACCGGTCTATTTTATTTTCGCTCATTTAATATCTCGGATTGTGAGTATTAATTTTGTAGGTGCTAGTTCATGAGGTGTCAACTTCATAAAGATGAGTGGACCTATACATATATACTTAACGTGCAGTTGAGAACCTTTAGGTAGCTAATCTATTATAATATTATCGTATATGTATAATATAATTTAATAATTTGAATATAAGTAGTCTAATTTATTCTCCACATAAAATGTTATCTATATATTATTTAACTGACCTAATTTAACTAATCAATATGATATATATAAGCCTATCTTTTTAAAGTTTACATACCTTCTAGTGTTTTTGACTCCCCTCCCCCTCGTGCCCCGAACCGTGAGTGGTGTTTCGTAAAAAAAAATATTATTTACAATTGTAAAATCGCTACATATATTGTTTAAACTAAATGTAGAACTTAATATTTTTTTTATGTTACGCCTATTTCTAGAATTATATATATATTATACCAGATTATAATATATATTTATACCTTAGAATATATATATATTCACTTATTTATATAACTTTATTATATATACAAGTTTATACCGATATATTTAATATATAATAATTATATAATATATTTAATATATATATATGGCTTAATATTATTATATATATATAATATTTACCAAGGGTTCAGAATATAATCTTCTCAACTCTTGTTTGAATCACAGCCGCTTCAATGAATAGAATGGTTTTAAGTGTTTGAAAAAAAATTATGTGAGGAAGAATATGTTGTGTGTGTGTGTGCTGCATTTTGTAGTGTGCGTTATGTATGCGCTGTGTTTGTGCTAGTGATGAATGAAGACTGAGACCTTCACAAAATTTGAATTACACATTTTATGTGAGGAAGAATATTGATATATGGGAGTTATGTTGAATGTGTTATGTGTGATGTGCTTTAGTGATGTGTACGTAGATGTGTGTGTGTGTGTGTGTGTGTGTGTGTGATGTGATTTGTTGTGTGTGTGTGGTGTGTGGTGGTGTGTGTGTGTTGTGTGTAGTGTGTGTAGTGTGTGTGTGTGTGATGTGCTGTGTGATGGTGTGTGTGTGTGTGTGTGTTGTGTGTGTTGTGTGTCGGATGTGTGTTGTGCTGTTGTGTCGATATTTGTGTGCGCTGGTGTGTGTAGGGGTGGTAGGTGTGTCGGTTTGGTAGGGTGTGTGTAGTGTGTCTAGGTGTTTGGTAGGTTGGTGGTAGGTGTGGTAGGTGATGTAGGGTGTGGTAGGTGTAGAGATTAGGTGTTGATAGGTGTGTAGGTGATGATAGGTGTCGTAGAGTGTGCCTAGGTGTTGTGTGTTAGTGATGGTGTGATGCTACGATGTGTTGTTGGTGTGTGTTGTGGTGTATGTGATAGTGTGTGTGTGTGATGTGATGTGTGTTGGTGTTGTGTGTGTTGTGTGTGTGTTAGATGTGATAGTGTGGTGTCGCTGTGTGTGCTTTGATAGGTGTGTGCTGTGTGTGTGTGTGTGGTGTGTGTTGTGTGTGGTGTGTGTGTGGTGTGGTGTTGTGTGTGTGTGTGTGTGTGTTGTGTGTGGTGTGTGTTGTGTGTGTGTGGTGTGTGTGCAGTGTGTATAGTCGCTCCTTTGTTGTGTGCTGTCGATAGTGTGCTGTGGTGTGTGCTCGTGTGTGGTGTGTGATGTGTGTGTGTGTGTCGGATGGTTAAGTGTGTGTGTGTGTGTGTGTGTGTGAATGATGTGTGTGTGTGAATGTTGTAGTTGTGTGTGTGTGTGATGTGTGTGTAGTGATGTGCGTGTAGATGTGTTGTGTTGTGTGTGTGTGTGTGTGTAGGTGTGTGTGTTGTGTGTGGTGTGTGTGTGTGTGTGTGTGTGTGTGTGTTGTGTTGTGTGTGTGTGTGTGTGGTTGTGTGCTGTAGTGTGTGTGTGTGTGTGTGTGTTGAATTTGTTCGCATGTGTAAAGTGTGTGCTTGTGTGTTGTGTATGTCGTCTAGTGTGTATGTGGTGTGTGTGTGTGTGTGGTGTGTGTGTGTTGTTCGTATGTTGTGTTGTGTGTGTGTGTGCGTGTGTAGTCTGTTGTGTTGTATGTGTTGTGTGTGTATGAAAATGCTGTTATTGATGTGTGTGTTGTGGTTGTATATGTTGTTTAGGTTTTGTTGCTGTGTTTGTTGCATGTGTTGTGACTGTGTTTGATGTGTGTGTGTGTTGTGTGTCTGTGTGTGTGTCGCCTGATAAGTGTGATGTAGTGTGTGTGTTGTGTGTGTGTGTGTTGTTGTGTTGTGTTGTGTGTGTGTGTGTAGAGGCCTTATGGGCAATTACTCATATTTCCAAAGTGTTTGATGATAGTGGTGTTCCGATAGATGCTGCGTGCGCCGCTAGTTATTGAAGATAAAAATTTGAAAAAGCAACGTGGAAGATCATTTGGGCGGCATCTGGAAACAAAATTAAAATTTTGGCACTTAAAAATGATTATTTTTTTCGCTAAAACAAAGATTTATGTATGTGTCATCATCATTTGAATTATTTAGCAACGCTTTTTATTACTTCCAAAGCTACAATCACTCACCACATTGAAATTATTAAAAGCTCTATTGTTTAAACACGTGGTGTACTTACCCTCATGTATTCCTTTTATACTATCTCACTTCTTCAAATAACACTCGAAACTACACTTTAACATAAACATGTACTTAGTTTGTTCTCAGACTGTTGAATTTAACACTAGTGCAACTTTAACGCCCTCCTGCTTTACAGTTAGCATCAATTGCATTCAGCACATTTGAGAAATAAATTGTTAATGATTTTGTGAGTGACGATCAAATACTCATGAGGGGCACTTATTGTGTTTAATAACTTGTTCATATTAGTCTTCACTCAAGAACACTCTCTCAAATAATTTATAATTTCTCATGCCTCAAGCCATGTGAAACTTTTATAGACTTCCTTTGTGATTACTATGTGATCCCAGTGTCTACCACACTTAGAACATTTATAGAATATAATTTTACCAAGTTTTATTGACGTTCATATCCTTCAAACTTACTGTAAAAGCTCTATCTGTCTATTACATTCATCAGATGAGCGATCGGAGAAATTAAGTAATTTATATTTGTACTCGTGTTAATGATAATCTCTCATCGAATAGAATTTATTATGGCATGTTTGAGATTCAGAAAAAATGTTCCAGACTTAGCTCATTGTATATCCTCAATATTCTGCATATTATTTAAACATATGCGCCTTTTAGATTTTCCCTTTCCATAATCACTTACACCAAGTTAAGACACTCAGAACATTTAAATAATATTTATATATTATTAAGCCTACTATAATCGATTTATTCTAAGCCTTATTTATACATGTGTACTCTCGTTTTGAGTTGGGCACGTCGACACTTAAGAATATGTTTTTGTGTCTCGCACTAGATCGATAACTAAGGTCGTTTGCTCTTCATGGCTACGTCCATAAGTTACAATTCAACAGTTGCAGTCAGACACATTTGAATATTTGTATTGGTGTGTTTTAACGAGTAACCTTTAATTGGGAATTCTGATTACATTCTACTGCACTTTAGAAATTTGTGAAAGTTATAACAATCCATGGATGTTTGAAAATCAATTTATGTCTGCCATTCCCCTGGTTTATACAATGGTTTATGATTTAATATAGACTGCAAATACGAGAACACTTAAAAGAGAAGTGTTATTTGATCTCTAATGCGTTAACAAGATCGTCGCTCTAATGCCATTTTATAATTACACTTCATAGTTTGCATCGCTAAGATACATTTTGTGATAGTTTTGTGATTGAGTATATGGCCAATCTTTTGTTCTATACTTCTTTGTTTTTTCCTATTTACATTGTTCTTTTAATACTACATTACTGGTCTCCCCATTTGTTTTTCAACCTGGTCAACAACAATGCTTTCACCTCTCAAAATAGTTCTTAATTTATAAAATTTTTCATTATTGCAACTGATACATTTAAACCTTTCTTTTACACTGTGACTGCAAATGACTTTTCAATTCCCTCCTTATGCCTTTTAAAACTCATCATGTTACAAATATGAAACACTTCGTGAGTTGTTTATCCCAGTTCTATCTCTCTTGAGCATTTCTTTTTCGTTCTCATGCTTCTTGCCGGAGATCATTTGTCCTCTCCACTTGTTTTTATACACTCTCTTTAATTTTTTTAGGCTTTTCTGTCTCCCAAGTCGCAGCTGTAACCCAACCAAGAAAGCTCTGAAAAAACGAACGGACAAATATAAGTATAATAATAAATATATAATACATTCCAAAAATACCAAAATATATATATAAGAAAATGTATTATCGAGATTATAAAGAACTACATATTGCTGTGAAGTTTATACACTCTCTATCATACATATTCAATTTTTAGGGTACCTACTAAATTATATATATATATATATAGGTCCTCTTTTGTTCATTCCAAAAATACCACAAACTATATATATGATAAAACTGGTATTATCAGGTTATAAATATATAGTGCAATGTTTAAGTATTATATAATTATTATAACTTTTTATACTTATATCAAAAATATTATGAACTCTCTAAATATATATACTAAAGTTACAATAATATTCAATCTACTTATATCAAATTCAGTCTCAAATAATAGACTCATTATATAGATTCTGTGTAAAATGACACGCGGAGAGAGGAAGCAATAATATGTATATTTGGTGTTTTACTGAGATTTGCAACATGGCTGTCATGAAATAGAGATATAATTAGGGAAGTCTTTTAGGCAGTGATCATGAGCTGATATAGTGGTGTTGGTGGTAAGAATATTGATAATGTATATCAAAATAATGTATTGAACTGATTAGTGATAGCGTGTGTGAGATAAATAAAAATAGAGTGTCAATGGTGATTGGTTTTATGAGATTAAATATCTGCGTTAGTTGAGGTCTAAGGAGTGTTGTTATTGCAATTTCGCTGGTTTATTTCTTAATTTGTTATTATCTGGATTTGGTCATATGAAAGAATTCGAGGTGGGGATGGCAGGAAATGGTGTTAGAATGGTGGAAAGTACATATGGTAGATGCAGTAGGGGAGGGTGGCGGATAAGTATATATAATATGCGAGATAGAATTTGGTTCGTGTGGCGAATAATTATGATGAGATGTTTGAGAATATATGCGTCGTATGACGCATTTGGCAGGGTTTTTGAAAGTAAAACGCAGATCACGCCAGTAAGGTTATGGTGTGAAGTGAAGGACAGTTCATCAGTGTGAAAGTTATGTAATGGTTGGTCAGCTGTTGAGCAAGTTGTCTGAGTTTAAATAATATTTAGGGTTATTGGTGCTTGTGATAATGGAACGGATGATTGCTAGAGTGTAGTAGGAATTAGTTGTGATGGCAGGAAGGAGTTTTGCTGGTGCAGATTAAATTCGTTGGTGAATTGTAAAGTGGACTTAAGTTTCTTGAGTGCGGGCACTTAAGAGTCTTACATGAGGGTATAGATTCTGTTTCTGTGTTATTGTATGTATGTGAGTACTATGGTCTAGGACATAAGATATGATATCTTAAAGTTCTTACTGTCGCTTTCAGATGGAATTATAGGATAGCATTGCCTAGTGTGTGATCATAGAAATTAATTAATATGAGGTAATGAACTTATTTAGCATAGTTGTTGTGGTGTGGAAGAAATGGGAGTAAATGAAGAATAATGAAAGTTGTTGAGATGGTTTTGGTCATGTGGAAAGGATGATGATAGTCGGTTGTTAAGCGGATGTATAGCGTATAATATATATATATATATTTATATATATTAGTAAATATTAAGAGTATTGTAGATTAATTAACGTCTAATACTCATATATAGTTATCTACACTATTTTTTATAGTTGGTATAATTTATGTATTAAACTTTGTGCTAAATATTATAATTGGGTATTATATATATATATAAATAATATTACATAAGTAATAATTTATACCTACTTAAAATCACTCACTACTATATAGTATATTACATATAAAATAAATAATAAACATATATATTATATATAACTATTTATAATCAGAAGGTCGGATTACTAATATATTATTATAGAATTGTGATTTTTTAGTTAAAATTATCATAATAATTATAGTATATATCAGATAGATCTGGTACGAGGGAAGCAGTGGTAAGTTTAGCCATAAACCTCATGAAGGCGGAACGTTGATACGCAAAATCTAGTATATCCTCTTGGAGCTGCATGCGATTATAGAGAGTAGGAGCATGATATATAGCTTGGTCTGTGTGTGGTAGTTCGTATTTAAGTGGTAAGTTGAATCGTCTAGGCCGGACCATTTTGGGAGGTCCTATGGGATAGCACAATTAGTCCCTAGATGCCCCATGTGATCAATCGAAACAAGGTGATCCGGCTAACCCGGCCCGGAAGGCCGTATACGGTCAGCAACAGATAAGAATAGCAGAAAAATCAATTAGTTCCGGACAACAACGCACTGGGGCGATGGGCAACGGTAGAGGCAATCGCAAATGGAGTGCGAGTTCAGCAGCATAAGAAAGTGGGGAAGAAGAGCCAGCTTCTCTCTTGCCCGGCGAGTAGCCTCTCGACGGTCAAACTTATGAATGGGCGCACTTGTCTCCAAGATTTCCTTTTCCAAGACAAAAAAGGGAGCAGTGGAATATGAGGTAGGGTGTGTGGTTTGGAAGTCTGTTGCATTTATTAAAATAATATTAAAGTAAAAGAAGACAACATGGAGGATCTTTGTCACACGTATCGGGTGATTATAGATAACTCGCTCATACGGTAGGATCAGATGGTAGAAGACAGGGAAGAAGCTCAATATTATTTCTCGAAGCACTATGAAAAAACTCTTTCTCTGGGTAAGGGTTATAAGTGTAGTGATAGGATCAAACAAAAACTATGCCATGTTTACCTTGGATGGAGGGAAAGGCACAGAGAAGGGTAAGTAAAATCAATGGACATCGGTCGTTATGAGAGGGTTCTCGCTTACGATGGAGGGAATCTCATAAAAAACTGTAGGTGAGAGCAGTGATGACATTTCTGTATAATAGTATAAAGGATGTCAGTAAGCATCGGAAGAACATACGCTCATATATCCGGTACAATTCTCGATCGTTGTTATTAATAAGCTCAGGCTTTAGAAAGAGACGGTGAAAACTTCCCCAGGTGGCATAGGGAACGACAAGTAAGAGTAGACTATACGGTGTTACGAGATGCGAAACGAACCAAGAGGCAAAGCCGTTCCTCATTGGCCGTGAGCGTCTGTGGCTCATAGTTTGAAGAGCAGCTTCCAAAGAATAGCTAATAGGTGTATATTTGTGCTACATCAGAAGTCGCAGATCGAGAAGACGCAAAATAGTAGCATAAAAATAAGCAGAATGGCGGAGTAGGAATCAAGACCGAGAACCCAGGAGGAAGGGTCGGAGACCCACAGCGATCGCTGAGGTGGTTTAATATTCAGAGGCGTACTAAGGAATGGGAACCATGCCTTCTGCCACGCCAGGGCCCTGAGGCTGACGAAGAAAAGTGTCAATTAGTGTAAGTTACTAAAGGGCATTATGAGTATTTAAGGATGCCCCAAATCACCATGTCTAGACGGGGTAGTCGCTGAAACGGGACCGGGAATGGAGGACCATTGGGTCTCGGCTGCGTCGCAGTTTCTACCGTTTTCATTCATACAAGGGCATCAAAAGCCCCTACTAGGTGAGCTGGTTCTGCGGAAAACCAGGGAGGGTCGGTTGGGGGCGACAATCGCCCGTGATGTAAGACCTTTCATTTACTTTAAAAGACGTATTAGTCTTTTCTCTATGCCTCTCTTTATTGCTCATGAAGAGAAATTACTTCCTGGTAAAACTCATCTCGCAATAAAAAAAAACACTCAAATGATGATATAATGCATAATCCTGAGATGAGCTGTATGCCATTCTCAGGTCAAAGTACTGCGGCCAACACATGGCCCAGAGCAAAACGCTCTGCACACATTAGAAGAGCCTCCACCCAGGGGAAAAAGAACACTGATGGGTGTTGGTACCATTGTGCGTTGTAGGGGTGGCCAGCTGGAGGTGTGGCCTCGGGAGAGCTCCTCGGAACCCCGCTTCCAGTCCCTCAGATGGAAAATAAACCAGCGCGCACCAAAACGGATAAAACGCGAAAGCCCAGATTATGCGCCCAAGTGCAAGGACAGCCTCCTCACTGGTAAGCAAAGGTTCGGGAACCCCTACAATAGGCGGCCCGGAGAAAGGCCAACCGGGTTTTTCTAACCTGTTACCCTAGTCCGATCCCAAAGTACCGGAAGGAGGTGTCAAAGAATGGACATTGATCACTCTAGAGACAACAAGCCCCGTGATAGTAAACACGCTAGGAATCGGAATGCGCGCGAGTAAACCCTCAGAGAGAGGTCAAAATATGAAGGGGGTTTAGATACGGAGAGAACACCGTGAGGAGAAGGGATATAAACTAGGGAATTAAGAAGGACGGGCAAAATGAACAGAATAATAAGTATACATAATAAAAAATATAATTTAAGATAATAATAATAATATATATTCAACACACTTAATGTAATAAAAGAAAAATAAATCAATAATAATAAAAATTAATAAACAAAATATATAATAAGAATAATAAATTATAATAAATATAATATAATATAAATAAGAAATAATAAAATATATAACTCATTAACAATAATTAAAAGAAAAAATGAAAAAATAATAAAATAAATAAATAATCAAGAACAATAATAGAAAAAGTATCTAATAACATAAACTAACACAACAATATACCATAGAAACAAAAATGTGGAAGATAGGGCTAACCCAATAAATAGAGGGAGGGAAAAAAGCAACCAAAACAAAAACGTCACTCTTAATGCAAGATCCCATCGAAAAGGTTAATCTTGAAGAACTCCCCCCGAACACGGTGGGTACGTTATGGGGGGATAATAATAATAATAAAACCATAAAACATAAGGAGGATGTAGAAGAACCACTAAACAAACTTGAACTGATAGAGAGTTGTTATTTGTGGAAAATTCAAAACAAATGCACTAAACATAAAGTCTTTGCAGATAGTCAAATTCGAAATAAATTAATCTGAGACACTCACCACAAACAAAGTGTTTTAGCAATATAACGAAGAAGGGGATATTTATTATTAATATATAAGAGTAATTTAATTTGGATAGAGGGGTATCGTAACCTAGCTCATCTCGATATGGGGCTCCTACTGTAGGAAATTTCCTCTCTGGGCTTCGATCTTGTTCTGGCAACATAGGACATTATGCGCTAATAATTCTAATGCTGAAATATCATACTTTCTCTGTCTCGCGTATCTTCACTTCTTCTACTTTCATTGTTAAACGCACATAATGTTGAAGACTTACTAGTTATGAACTGATGGTCCATTAGGCATCAGTATCCTTTTTCAACACACCTCATCACCCATTGCTTCATGCCTTGGTGGCATTACATCTTAGTGTGTAATGTGAGACTATTTAATTCTATTCGTCTACATAGTATCTCAAAAAAGGGTTATGTTAGGAGAATGTGGGTGACTGATAAGAGAACATCACGGCAGCAAAAAGTCCATCTTAGCGGAGTATTATGAGAAACTAAATAACTATGGATGAGGTTCGTGTTGACAATTCCTAGACAAGCAAGAGCATCTTCCTGCGCACAATTGCTGTTTTAGGAGGATTTCCAGTCACCAAGATATGGCTTATTTGCATAGAGTTAACTGGAGCCAGAGGAAGTAGACCAAAATAACCGTCACCTTTCCTGAAATCCCCGTCTCAACACAAACTGATAGTTCCATCCTGGGAGGTGTCCCAATCGCAATGGGGCTGGGAGAAACATTGAAGAACCGAGAAGGAAAGATTGGCCTCTGTCAGCAACCTCATTGCCTCAAGATGGGGTCTACTAAACAACAGCAGATTTTCTTCTTTAATGGAGAAGTTTTGGAAGAAATGGGAACCATTATTATACTGTAGTAGGGAAAAAACAGTAAGCTTAAAGGTACTTTTATTAAAATAAACTATATATTCTTCTCAATGAAATAATTTTTAAGTTTTACAATTATTTTTCTAATATTTTTGTAAGTTGTAACATTATTCATTAATATTGGTACATACTATACAATTTATATTTTCCTAATTTAAAAAAATTTGAACAATGGCCTATATGTCAAGTAAATTTATTATATGAAATCATGTTATCAAAGCTAAAAACTGATTAAATCTATTGATTATAAAAAGTAATCTTTGAGTATGTATTATTCCCGTCTAAAAAAATCAACATATGATTTAGCAATATAACTGTTAATTTTAGATCGGCGGTGAAGTATGCTCAGATGGATAATGAGGAATGAGGATGTCAGGGAGCTGTGTGGTATGAAGAAAGGAAAGGTGTGAATGAGAGAATATACGAGAGTTTATTAAAATGGTTTGATCATATGGAAAGGATGGATGATTGTCGGTTGGTTAAGGCAGTTGTATAGAGGCGAGATACCACAGTATTGTGAAGCCCTAGGGTGGTTTTTTTTTATTGCTACTTGCTCGCACTTAAGAGTATGAGGGGAGCGGGTGGGTGTGGGGTTGGAGGTTTCCTTTCGACTTACGTCATGTTCTTCTAGTTAACTATTGTTCCCGTGCGTGATGCGCACCCAAGCCCCATTTCTGGAGATTTGCAGGGAGGATAAAGAAAGAAATTGGTAATTTAGGAACCTGAATTATTTTGGCATCGACCCAACATTACAATATACTAAAGAGTAAACATCTTGCAAAACCTCAGACAGGGTTAAAGAAGAAAAAAATACACAAGTAAACCTAGGCATATTGTGCTCCTAGCACCACCAAAACCTCCAAACATACAAAAATAATTAAGGTTAAACAAAATTTACTATCTGTAAGGGTTTTGAAAATCACTCAAAATATTTTTTAAAAAATAGTAAAAACTTTCCAAATACCTAAAACATTACTTCATCAGAGATTCAATATACAATCCATATTAGATTTATGGCTTTGTCCAGCCACCTCCTGCAGGTTCCTGGAGATGTGGACTTCAGGCAAAAGGGATTCCTCAGAGGCAAAGTAGTTAATATATATGCTTCACTTTTACTTAATGAAATTTAAAAGTTATATTTCCCCAAGTTGGTTCAATAAATTTTAAGAAATTAAGAAATGCAATTTTCTCTATGCAAATTATTTACCTTAAGAAGTTACAAGCTTAACCAAAGATTTTACTACATAAAAAATTAAAAATAAAATTAACTTTCAATGTACCTTTATTTCCATTTTGCTTAATTTTCTTAAAGCAACCTTTGGATACACAGACTCAGAAATTTTCTTAAAGGAAATCTTCTCTTCTGATCTAAGCTCTATTCCCGGCTCTTTGTCTACTAAATTCTTCAATGGCATTCTCTCTTCCTGAGACTTAATGTATTCCTATAAAGAAAGAGAGAAAAAAAATATTTTTATGAAATTTGTAACAAAAATAAGATAATAATAAATATGTATTCGATAACTGTCAATTCTCAAGAGTAGTGGATGTTTGTTTATAAAAACAGTTAAATGAAAATTTAAGTAATACTTTGAAATTTCTGTGTAATATATTTGGTTAAATTTTATAATTTAACAACAATTTCTTGACACTAAAGATGTTTTTTTTTTAAATATATTTTTGAGATAAAGGTTTTGTTTTGGAAGCCTTGCTTTCATGATGACATTATTTCATCTTTGGACATTAAAATGGATATGATTTATGAAATAAAATGTTATTTCTTGTATTTAGGTGAAACATTTAATTGTTCAACATTCCAAATATTAACTTTATGTGCAGATTAAATTTTCTTTAAAGTGAAACAACTTAATTATTAATTTTCTTAATTTGTACTATGAAGGTTTTTGTGATTATTATTAGGAGGGCAAATTTGCTGACGCAGATAAAATTACTCGAAGAAATATTTGATCAAATTAATTCAAGCAATTAAGGAGGAGGAGGAGGAGGAGGCATTAGATTCAGAGAAATGCCAGAGAGCAGAGGACTAAAAATGAGAGAAGAAAAAGCTGTGGAGTAGAGCATTGATTATTAATGAAAGCCATTCTGGGGATCTGTGATATGATTAGAATTGAGATGTTTCAACATCTTCCTCTTAATTAAGGATAGATTCAAAAACTTTCGAAAGAACAGAGGTTAAACTGTTAAAGTGATAGAACGATCTAATTAGAAGGTTGAGACCCAAAATGGGGTCCCTCTTTTTCAGCCCAAATGGATGAGTGAACATTCAGCAGGAAGGGAGGGTCAAAATGGAAAGACAAAATTGTTTACTAGAGCAATGTGTAAGCTGGAAGAGCAAGTTTTGAAAACCACAGGAGAAATCCCATCAGGACCATATACTCCGAGTGAGCATGCTTACATGCACTCAGTATCCTCAACAATAGAAACCAATCTACAAGACAACCATTCAAAACTCCACATCCCCCGACATCTCCTTCTGTTTCCCACAAATACAAGTTACAGCAACATGACAAACTTTTCATGCCCTCTCCTCTGATTACATTTCAATATTAATTACAATTCAACATATACAGTCCCCCCCCTCCACACAATACGTATTTTAAAAGAACTTAAATTAACTACAAGAAAGTGAACTGGTAAGCTTGCACTGAATCTATGGAACAAGAACTTCAATCTTTCCAAATTGCCAAATTTCTGTCTCTACTCAAAGCAATACAACAGTACAGTAAAACAATCTAAAAGCATAAAAATATACATCCCCCAAGGCTACCGCAAACATTTTAACCAAAATTTTTCATCTGAAATAGACAACCTAATAAAGCAAAGAAATTCTCTCAGACAAAATTAAACAACTAAATCAAAACCAAATTAGCAAAAAACTCACCAATAGAATAAATAACTTAATAAACATCAATAAGAATAAAATTGGGTAACATCACATCGGAACAAACCTAAGTTGTTTGGGGATTATGACTAGTCCCGGTAGCTGGCTAATGAAGACCAGATCAAAAATCCACATTTATTCCTACTTCCAAACAAATCTCTGGCGCGGTACCACTTTCGCTCGATAGCTTGGGAAGTAGCCATGAATAGTGAATATAAATTTGGTATATATATATATATCTATATATATATATATAATATTTATATATATATATATATATATATATATATTATATATATATATATATAATATATCTCGGTGGAACTCGTATTTTTGGTAATTAACATATATAATATATACGGAATGAAGAATAATTATTCGATTCTATAATTTACTGCCTATAAAACCGGTTTCCATAAAAGAATCGATTTTATTTATGATGATTTTGGGGACGAAAAAGTTTTTGTTGTTTACTTAAATTAACTGAAATTTTTTATTTTTTTATTGTTATTGAAAGTTTACTAATTTATTTTATATGGAAGTCGCTTTAATGTTTGAAATTATAAAATTTTCATTGCGAAAGTTATTTCTGAATTTCCGAATATTGTGTAACCACGTAACGAACAAGATGTAGTATAATTTTGTTGATGTTGAAAAATATATATTTTTGGAAGTGGACAAAGATGAAAAAACTCTGTTCAATTTTCGAAGATATTGGACAATAATAATAACAATATTTATTGCGATAACGGTAACAATAACAGCACACTACTAAGACTTTCTACCAATTAGTACTAATGAAAAGCAATAATAATATAATATAATAATATAATAATAATAATAATAAATAATATAATAATAATAATAGAAAGCAGTATACTAGCTACACTAAAATAAATGATAATAATAATAATAATAATAATTATTATTAATGGTAATAATTATAGTAATAATTACCAACAATAATTATTATTTGTAGGAATAATCAATCTCTAGAAATGCAAAGCATTCTAGAAGAAAGACAAATTTCCAATGTAATAACTTTTACTTTAGGTTCCTAATGTTTCTCGTTTCTGTTCAGAAAACAAGGGATACAGAGAGAAGGATTGAGCTTTGTGTCTTCTTTGGAAACAATTATTACTACAAGACAGTGGTGAAGCCTCTGTCTGAGGGTTATAAGACTAAATATTTGCTCCACCACCAGGGGTTAAACTATGCCTACCAAACCACTATAATTACAATTTATCATGCACGGAAATTGCGGCGTGAAAGTTACACAAAGTTCAGAAACTCGCTAAACTTTGGGCCATAAATTTTATTATTTTTCTACAAAAATATATGGATATATATATATATATATATATATATATATATATATATATATATATATATATATATATATATATATATATATATATATATATATATATATATATATATATAAATTATATATATATATAAATATAAACCTTCAATTGATGATTTGAAATTATAAAAATTATAATTTAGATATTATAAATATAAGTTTTTCCTACAGGAGGTAAACCAAATCGAAATTGTAATTTCGGGTTTTCACATTCACGAAGTATTTTTCCGGAACTTCGTCAACTCGATCCTTTAATTTTTTATTGTTATTCGATAAATATTTATGGATATATATATATATATATATATATATTTATATAATAAAAATTATATTATATATATATATATATATATAGATTATATTTATATAATAAAAATTATACAAAGAAGGCTATAAATAAGATTTTTGGACAAGATAGTCATTTCAGGTAGCGATTTTTATTTGTCAATTTTCGACTCGATAATTTTGGTCGCGTGACATTTATAAAGCGATTTTTTATATTTCTAAATAAATCTTTATATATTTATATATATAATTTAACAAATATATATATAAAGAACGATTTCCATTTACAATATTTAAAGGGGGAATGTTACAATAACATTTTTATGACAAGAATCGATTCTATGACGACTCTTGAAAAATCCAATTTCATGTATGAAATATTGAAAATTATTTAAAGGGGGATTTTTAATTATTACTTTCAACTTTTTATTTTCTGTGTTCTTTACAATTTATATCTAAGTTTTAATATTAATAAAAAATGGTTCTCATTTTTTATTGACGAGGTAATAATTTATAACCTACTTTATTTGATAGAAATTTCCAATTTCAACCATAACGAGATTTTTTCTCTATAAAACATTTATCATAATGAATTTTATTCCTTCAATTTAAGCGTTTTTACTTACTTTTTGAGTGTGACTTTAAAAATTTGTATGTTTAAAAAAATAAACAAAAAATCAGTATACATCACGTTGGGAAAAAATGTGTGTGGAAATATCATACTTTTAAGCTTTCACCGAAAAGAGAGAGAGAGAATAAAAGATAGATAAAAACCTCGAAGAAATCTCCATCCTAATATAATAAAACTGGACTCTAAAGTGAAGACGAATTAAAAAGAGTAGGTTGAAGGTGATCGGCGCGAATTTTTAGTATTCAGTGATGAAAACCGAATGACTAAAAAAACGTGGGTCAATCGAATTTAATTCAACCTTGAGAACTATTCTAACTGAAACATCACAATATTATATAGTAACTCGTGGGCCCACGATTAATTTGTAGTGTTCTTAACAGAACAACACAAAGGGAAGAGGCTGAGTTAATATATAAAATTATGGTATTTATCAAAAAATGACATGAGACGAATCAAAAAACTGAAGCCTTTTTTTTCTAATATCTGAAATAGGAGAGAAGGGTGACACGAAGTCATTAGTGGGGATTCCTAAGTTGTCCAGAAAAGGCATAATAAATGACACTATCTACACAAAATTTTCCTGAGATAACCATTTAACGGAAGGAAATGTTTCAATTTGCCGCTGTGAATTTATAAAAAAAAAGGATTCATCAGCCCTAAAATTAAACGTCGACATGTCACGTCCAAAAAAGGTGATGATGTCTCTAAAATATTGAAGGGGGAAGCTCGTTTGAGAAATAAGCCTCATCAAATATTACATTACTCGAACTGCATTATAAATGAATCTTGAAGAATTTCTGATTCGACCCGGAATACAATTAAAGGACGAGTCGATCGCAAGTGCATGTAATTAAGATATGAACTTTTTTTTTCCGCGCTTGTATCTTTTTATAGTCCACCGAAAAGATGCTAACGCGGTTGCTAACTAACATTAATCAATTAAACATCAAATTGAATTATTGATGTTTTTTATGACAAAGCCTTAACAGTTAGTATAGTTAAAACTATATAGTTAATAAATAAATTTATGGAATAATCAATATGGGATTTATTTATAAAAATCATCGAAAGTTCATGATGGCGGTCTTCGGCAACTTTATCACGTGTTTGATACAGGATATTTTTAATCCATAAGTTACATATAATTGTAATTTTTTAATTCTTCGATCTTTTTATCTCTAAGATTTTTTTTTTACAAATAACATCAGATTCTGTATGTTTTTTTAGATTAATTTGTTATGTAAATTTTATTTCCTCTAGCATGATTTTCCTAACAAAGTGTAACTATCAAGGGAATGCTGCCTTCAGGGATCTTCGACCGCAGACTAATTAAACCTTTCATTTCGAAAGTCAATGACATTTATACAAGTAAAAGATTGGAGTGTTGTGATCAATTTTGAAATATTAACCACCTCCGGCACCCTTGGAACACCTGGTCAACGAGGAGGGAGAAAAAAATGTTTTCAAAAATTCTGATAATCTCAATTGAAGGCCTATCTTTGTTGGCGGACTATTATGTTTATAATTACGAAACTACAACTTTAATCAATGTCAGACTTTATCAAAATATAGTCCTATATCTTTTAGTATAATTAAGGGAAGTTTGAAATTTCAAAACGTTGTCAAAAGGAAATCTTAAGTGTAAACCGGTTCTGTATCAGTTTTATTTTCAACATTTGCGAAGGTTCTGTGTACATATATATACTTATAATATTATATATATATATATAATAATATATATATATATATATATATATATTTATTATTATTATAATATATATTTATATATATATATAATATATATATATTATTCGAAATATATAAATATTTTTTGGGTGAAATTGGTATAATAATAGTTTGTGACATGAATAAGAAGAAATATGCATGTAGAAATCAAAAAAATGAAATGGGGGGGGCTCCAGCCCCATACCCCATTTTTTAGGGGTTACAAGGTAACCTAGGGGTCCCAAACTTGGGACTTTTATGAACTGTTTTTATTAAATTGATTAATATATTGTAATTTTCAAAGGCGTAGCCCAATTAAATAAGGGTTACTTTAACTCTTAAGCCTTTATAGAGTACGGTATTTAAAAAAATTTGGTAATTTTTGGTGCAAATGATACCGACTCTCAGAGAAGTTTTTATTAATAAATTTTTAATTTTTTATATATAAATGATTATTATATTATTATTTACAAACTTAAAGGAAATAGTGATGACTAGTGCATTCACATTCCCTTGATCACGACTGCAAGTCAACCACTCGCGAATTCAGTCATCAAACCCAAAAAATAATGGCCACAAGTGGCAAATGAAGTAATTTAATACATTACAACACTAAGCCATGAAGCCAATACAATAAAAATATACTCAACAATAAAAAAAAAAAACGTTTACACATCACAAACAGAATCCCCACAATCACACGAAGCCATCTGTAAACCAAATAATAAAATCCAAAAGTCCAAAAAATTAACGGAATATTATATAACACTATTCCAAAATAAGCAATAAACCTACAATCCGCACAAATGGTTTAACAACTAAACAACAACCTAGAAGACTCTTTCCCTCCCCCATTCATTTCATTAGAAGTGCTTAAAACCATCAAAACTTCAAACCTACAAGAGGGTCAAATATATATATTATTCACCTCAAACACTTAAGGATCAAAGCAAGAAGAAGAACACTTTGGAACTAATGCCATAGAAACCCATACCCAAATATTCAATGCAGCTTGGAAAACTAACACTACCCCACTATTCTGGAAAGACACACACATATAATCTCCATATTTAAAACCTATATGAACACAGCTTCAACATACACCTTTATCATTGCTCTCTGCAGTATCTCAAGTGTTTGAAAGATTAATCAAAAACAGAATCTACCCTTCTGTCCCCCTCTCGGATACCCTACATGGATTCAGACAAAAACATTCCACCACTTCACTACTAACCAATCTAACACAAAGAATCCCCAGATCATTTAACCAAGCCCAACCCCCCAAATGTATTCTTCTAGTAGTAATAGACATAAACGAGGCACTTTCAATACAGTTCAAGGCCACGTCTTAATAGATAAAGTGTTAAATACAGAAATAAATATCAATGACAAGAAAATAATTGCAAACTTCCTATCCAGACATGCAGCTAGTCATACAAGAATGCCACACCTTCCGCACATACAAACTATATAATCGAGTCCCCCAGGGTGCCATCCTATCTCCTAAACTATTCAATCTTTTTATGCATGACCTTCCTCAACCCACAACCCCATCTGTAAAAATCAACAGCTATGCAGACAACTCAACAATCACAGCCCAAAACTCCTCTATAAATACACCAAAAGGAGAACTACAGCAATATATATAAACCAACTTGAACAATGGCTATCAACAAATAGAATGTCTGTCTCCCTCAAAAATCCTCTATCACATTACTTAGACCCAATAGAAGAGAATCCAAGACCCATTCAACTGCATTTCTTTCAAACATTAGAAGACCCAATAGAAGAGAATCCAAGACCCATTCAACTGCATTTCTTTCAAACATTAGAAGACCCAATAGAAGAGAATCCAAGACCCATTCAACTGCATTTCTTTCAAACATTAGAAGACCCAATAGAAGAAAATCCAAGACCCATTCAACTGCATTTCTTTCAAACATTAGAAGACCCAATAGAAGAGAATCCAAGACCCATTCAACTGCATTTCTTTCAAACATTAGAAGACCCAATAGAAGAGAATCCAAGACCCATTCAACTGCATTTCTTTCAAACATTAGAAGACCCAATAGAAGAGAATCCAAAACCCATTCAACTGCATTTCTTTCAAACATTAGAAGACCCAATAGAAGAGAATCCAAGACCCATTCAACTGCATTTCTTTCAAACATTAGAAGACCCAATAGAAGAGAATCCAAGACCCAATAGAAGAGAATCCAAAACCCATTCAACTGCATTTCTTTCAAACATTAGAAGACCCAATAGAAGAGAATCCAAGACCCATTCAACTGCATTTCTTTCAAACATTAGAAGACCCAATAGAAGAGAATCCAAAACCCATTCAACTGCATTTCTTTCAAACATTAGAAGACCCAATAGAAGAGAATCCAAGACCCATTCAACTGCATTTCTTTCAAACATTAGAAGACCCAATAGAAGAGAATCCAAGACCCATTCAACTGCATTTCTTTCAAACATTTAGAAGAGCCAATAGAAGAGAATCCAAGACCCATTCAACTGCATTTCTTTCAAACATTAGAAGACCCAATAGAAGAGAATCCAAGACCCATTCAACTGCATTTCTTTCAAACAGAAGATCCAATAGAAGAGAATCCAAGACCCATTTGCCTGCAGTTCGTGAGGCTTATGAAATCTGAATTGGAACGAAAACGATAATGAATCTTGCTATATTACAAAAACCGAGCAAATGAAACCCAATTAGAAGAAGAATTGAGAAGATGGCAAGTATTATTTTAATAGTATATAGATAAAATAGAAGAGAATCCAAAACCCATTCAACTGCATTTCTTTCAAACATTAGAAGACCCAATAGAAGAGAATCCAAGACCCATTCAACTACATTTCTTTCAAACATTAGAAGACCTCTTAGTAAACAATC
>JABUQX010069467.1:0-12500 GCA_015478945.1 Trachelipus rathkii
ATATATATATATATATATATATTATATATATATATATATATATATATATATAATATGTTAATATATATATAATATATATATATATATATATATATATATATATATAATATATATATATATATATATATTATATATAATATATATAAATAAATATTATATATATATATTATATATATATATATATATATATATAGATTAATATATATATATATATATAATATATAGTATAATATTATATATATATAATATATCATATATATATATATATATATATATATAATATATATATATATATATATATATATAATATATATATATAAATATATTATGTATATATATATATATAATTGATATTGATGACGAGGTCCCTCCTCTATTCTCTCTTCCTTATAATTATATATATAATATATATATTATAATACTATATATATATAAATAATTATATATATATATATATATAATATATATATATATATATATATATATATAATATATATATATATATATATATATATATATATATATATTATATATATAATATAATATATATATAATATATATATATATATATATATTTATATATATATATATATTATATATATATATATATATATATATATATATATATATATATTTATATATATATATATATATATATATATATATATATATATATATATATATATATATAATATATATATATATATTTGCTTTCAGCAGGTAGTACATGAGTAGAATTGCGATTTGTTGTAGAAAGATCTACCATCGGTTTTGGAAGACGAAAATCATAATTTTCTATGGTCATCTTCGATTCTAAAAAAAAATCAATTCCAGAGAACCTTCCATAGTAAGCTAAAACAAAACGTTCCCTATATTATATCGTTATAGTTCATTTTATTTTATAATAATTAAAAATGAATAACAATAACGACCTAGGGACTACCACTACTACCATAAGTCCTTCTACTACTGCCTCTGATAATACTGCCACTCCTACTACTCCTGTAACTGACGTTCTAGCTCCTAACACTGTTATTCCTACTCCTTTATCGACTCCGACCGTTACTGAGTCTATATATGGGCATGGTGCTCAGGGAGAAGCTGCCCCTCTGAATCCTCCTTGCCTGGACCTTCTTCAGGTTACTTGCTGTATACGGGGGTCCCTTATAGGCCAGTATATACTCACAATCAGGGTAATTTTGGGATGGGAGTACAATATGAGGTTCCAACATGCACTAACGTAAGTTTGGGAAGTAGTGGCACATCAACTTCAAGTGCCGTCAGCCTCAGATCTCTAGCAACCCTTTACAAATGACTTCAGTTGGGGTCTCTACCTCAGGTAACAATCTTGCAGGCTTATATGGAGGAACTTCCATTCCTAGTAGTAATGTAGCCTCTGTAGGTCAGGGTAATGTAATGCAGAACACGGTTTCCCAAGGTTATGTGGCTATGCCTGGTACTTATCAGTATTACTTACAGCCTCCTTCCACCTTCCTTATCAATGTAGAACCTTCTAGTAGTATGGGAGATGGAGTGCCTTACATACATAATTCACATAGATCATTAATTTAGCCTATTACTGGTAATGTTCAAAGGTTATACAACAAACGTTTTCCCGTTGTCCCCTTAGTAGGCAATGATAAGCACAAGAATTGGCAAGGGCCTACTTTACGTTCTTGGTTGACTAGTGTTGAAGATGCCTTTAAAGCAGATAATCTTACCTCGGACCATGGTAAGTTAGCCACATATTCGCATTATGTAGATCCTAAAGGATCAGTTCGGAAGTTCATAGATGGACTCGCTGAACTTAAATATGCAACCGAATGGAATGTTTTTGCACGAAGGTTGTTAGGTGCCTACGATTCTCCCACGGTGGAGTCTACTTTCACCTCCTTTAACAAAATAGATGAAATAGTATTGGAACCGAATATGACTTTTCTGATGTTTGTGAATGAATTAACAATAGCCATTGATGATTATGATAGACATGCTATAGCTCAATATGGTGAAGGAATATAAAAAAAGACAAAACGTACTATACTACTTTCAAAAGTATTCAAATACACTTCCAAATCTTTACAGCCTAAAATAGTTGAATATTTCGATATTAATAAGAGTACTTTAGAACAAGTAGAGATATACATTGCTAAAACAGCTAATGCAATAAACCAAATGACTCCTCAAAGGCTCCAATCTTCTACCAATGTAATGAATAAAGAAAATGCTCACCATGTTCAGGAAACTAGTAGAGAGGCACAGGGTGCCATAGAGAGACCTCGTAACTTAAGAGCTAACTTGCCTAAGTGTACAAGGTGAGAAAGGTACGGCCATTTAACCAGAGAGTATGTTTATGACGAATTCTGTAGTAGTTGTAAATCATTTCACCGTCGCGGGTCTACAGAGGCTTGTGCTGGAACAACTTGGGATCTTAATAGCCCGAGTGCTTTAAGAAGGGTAAAATATTTATCTCTCGATCCTTAAGGGTCGAGAGATAGAAAGGTTAAATAAAAAGCCAGAAGCGAGAGGGTACAGAAAGACAAGCGAGGAAAGAGAAAAGTTGAAGCTTCTTCTTCTAATCCTTCTTCATCTACTTACCCTACTACCTCTTCTAGATATTTTCCCCATACTTTTCCTTCTTCTAATAATGTACAACGTCCAATGTTTAGACCTTCTTTGTCTTATGTCCCTCGTTCAATGTACATGTCCCACTCTCCTTCTCAGCGACCTACCTCTGCCCCCGTACATGGTTCTGGTCGTTACGCGCGACAGCATGTGGGAACTATGAATGAGGCAGCTGCTTTCTCTCCTATTGACCAACCTGAGTCATCTTATGATACTTATCCTACCGAACATACTTAATATTATTATACACAAAATGATAACAATCCCCCAACAAATGAATCGAATTTTTAACGGACGTTATGAATCCGGCTTCGGTTCATAACTGCCCTGTCCCTCTCGGAGTCATTCCCGAGAGTATAAATCCTACAGTTTCTCCTATGTCCTTTATCATTGATGAAATAAACCCATTACCATCATCATACATACATACTCACCACTTCTAACCATATGAAAACTGGAGTTTTATATGGTCTTCCCTTCCAACTCACTTATAATTTTTCCAGGGTAATTGATACTTTACCTTTGGTCGACACCGGAGCGTCGCGCTCTGTCATGAAGGAAAGCCTGTTCAGGCAATTGTACATCGATGTGGCAAGTAAAAATTGTCCTTTTTTACAAAGGCTAGTTATTACTCTTAAATCAATATCTGGTCAAGAGTTGGAAGTGTTAGGCAGAGTAGAGTTAAGAGTATTAATAAATGGTAAGTATTTGAAGTGTAATTTTTATGCTGTCTCAAATACTATGTCATTCCCTCTCGATATGTTGATAGGGACTGATACTTTGAAAATTTTGCCGCTAACTATAGATGTGCCGCGCGACTGTGTACATTTTTTTGGTAATCACGGTGAAATTAAGGAGATTCCATTAAAATTAATAAAGAAGGGAACCAATAATAAGAAAGGTTCATCACTTCCTCTTAATAGTCTCCTTAGTTATTCAAACAACAATATTACACATATAGGTTCTGATCGGACTTATAGTCAGTTTTTAAATCTCCATCTACCATAAAGGACATAGAATCAAAAGGTTTGGTAAGTTACAATTCTGCTCTACAAAATTGAGCACGGAATTATGTAGGAAAGGTTAGTGGTTCTGTCGGTACCGGAACATATTCTTTACCTCTTCCTAATAGGATCTCTGTCGGTACCGGAGACCATATTAACTATTCTGACAAATTCGTTTCTGTCGGTACCGAAAACCGTTCTGCATATTGCTCCTCTGTTACTGGAGGCTGCTTGAACACTCATGCTCCTACCATGGGGGAGTATGTTGAGAAGAGTATCCCTGCAGAAATGGGACGCCCTCCTACTCGTTATTCCGTCATCGGAAATATTGCAAAACCGGACGAGGTTCAAATAAACTCGAATTTCGGTCGTTAAGGACAGAGCACCGCAATGGCTCCTCCGCTCCGAGCACTGCCGCCTCGGAATTACGCACTCCAGGGTGATTACATGTGGAACACCGCCGTGCCTCTTCCAAATAGGGTTCATCAGCCTTCGCCTACATCACTTCGTGGTGAATGTAGCCGAATCACCGCAATATTTTCTCCGCACCAAGCGCTGCCGCCTCAAAATTTTCTGCTCCAGGGCAAATGTGAACGGAATACTGCGACGCCCTTTCCAAAAAGAGCTCTTCCTGCCACTTGTGATTCAGCTTATGGTGAATATAGTCGGAGCACCGCTGTGCCTCTAACTATAAGAGCTCATCCGACGCAATTTACATCACCTCGTGGTGACCCAGGTCGGTGCCCCCCAAGGCACTTCCCTGTAGATGCCCGGCGGCAGATATGTAAGGAATAGTGCTACGCCTCAAGTAAATAAGATGAATTTTCCGCGTCCAGGTACGAATTATACTAGTAAGTATCGAAATATTAGCACTTCAATCCGGACCGCCGGGGTGCCTCTTCTTACTAGAGCCCCACTGCCTCATAAATCAACTGGTAGTCCTGTCATAAGCGTTCCTAATCCTAGGTGGGGCCCTTCTCAGACATCATTGATGACAAATAATGAGCGGTGTATCTCTCCACAGAGTCGGTGTCGTTCCGTTGTTCCTACTATGGAACATACTAATTTATATTCATCTCTCGAAGATGAGATGGATAATACTAGCAATATGGAAAAGGGATTCACGGCAGAAGAAGTAGTGCAGCACCAGAAGGAGTTGCTTAGTCATTATAGTAATAATAAGCGAGTACACTTTCACCACATAAGCGAGGTAAGTAATACTCCCATACATGATTATAAAATTAATTTTAAACATCCTTCTGATTATACTTTCCTTTCTTCTGAGAGTTCTAATACTTATCCTACTTCCTTACAGGAGATTAATTCAGCTTCTAATCCTTCTCTATTTTCGTCGCACCAGACCAGATACGCGGAAATACCTGATGGTAGCCCAAATGCTATTAAATCTCCTTTATCTTCATCGCACCAGACCCGATACGCGGATAACATTGATGGTAGTCGAAGTTTTACAAATTTTTCATCGCACCCGACCATATTCTCGGATAAAATTTCAGAAAGGCGAGATGTTGTTATAGATGATACCTTATCATATAAGGTGTATACTCCTTCGGACTTGGAAATATTACCTTACTCACGGTATATTCTCCCTGTTAAGGTACAGTCCAACATTGGTGCTTCTTCCCCTGAGAATTAAGCTTCCATTACTGAGAGTAAAAAGGATTTCCTTTCTTCAGGCACTCTATTTTTTGGAAACACTCTTTCTACATGATATAAAGGCAATATTTTGGTTGAACTGGTAAATTTAGACGCCGATACAGATACTTTTGAAAATCACTGCTTACTTACTACAGCTTCTCCACTTCTCTATGAAACTTCAGAACCATATGACATAAATACTGTCACAGTTTCTAAAAGTCTCACCGACACTCAAATTAGAGAGGTTTATAGGGAAATTTTACTTGCTGAGTCCAGTAAGGATTCTAACAAATATGTTTTAAATAATCCTTCACAATTAGAGGACATGCTTTCATTCTTAGTTAAAAATAGAATTACTATTGCTTTAGCTGATGATCCAGTAGGAATTTGTCCTTTAAATAAATTTTTAATTAAACCTATAGCTTGTGGTCCCAGCTATGTTTACACACGCCCATACCGTCTCCCCCATAAATATATGGAGGCAATTGATAAATGGTAGAAGACAGTCTGGAAAAGGGTTACATAGAGCCCAGTATTTCATAATTCCCCTTTACTTTAATTCCTAAAAAGACTGGTGGTAAAATGAGAGTAGTAGTTGACTACCGGAAGCTGAACTCCCTCACCTTTCCGGATCGCTTCCCTTTACCGAATATCTCGGAGTCCTTGTCCTTGATAGGCTCCTCACGCATGTTTTCCAACATAGACTTACTTTCAGGCTTTTCTCACTTGGAGGTCGAGCCAACGTCTCGTCCTTACACTGCTTTCTCCACTTCAAGAGGACACTATCAAATGACGGTTATACCCCAAGGTGCCCGTAATTCCCACTCAGTTTTCAGCCGTACAATGGAAATGGCGCTCTCCGGCTTGCTAAGGGTCGTTTGTTTGTTTTTTAAAGACGATATTCTCATATTTAATGAAGACATCCCTTCGCACTATTCTCATCTTTCTAAAGTCTTTAATGCTCTATCTAATGCCCAGCTTAAAATAAAGCTTGAAAAGTATTCATTCTTCAAAAGCAGTGTCACCTTTTTAGGTTTTAAAATTAGTGAAAAGGGGCTGTCTCCAGATCCGGTCAAACTGGAAGCTATTAAAGGTTTTAAAATTCCACAGAATGTGTCTGATGTCCGTTCAGCCCTTGGTTTCTTTAATTATTTTCGACACATGTTCCCGAACTACAATTCTATTGTTTAACCCCTTACTCTGCTCCTAAAGAAGAATATTCCATTTTCTTGGCAAGTTGAACAACAATCCGCTTTTGATCTTTAAAGAAATTCTTACTTTTAGATCCTGCTCTTTCTTTCCCTGATTATTCTAAACCTTTCATACTGAGCACCGATGCCTCAGATTTTGGTATAGGAGCTGTGTTAGCACAATTAGATGAGAATGGGAAAGAAAAACTATTGGCATTCACATCTAAAATGTTAAGTAAGGCGGAAATAAACTATAGCACCACCGAAAAGGAAGCTTTAGCTATAGTACAAGCTCTAACCAAATTTAGAACCATAATATTTGGATATCCCCTTAAAATTTATACGGATCATTCCGCTTTAGCTCATCTCTTCCGCCATAACTAGTTGGCTGGTCGTTTAGAAAGATGGAATTTAAAAATTTAGTCCTTTAATCCTGAAATTTTTCATATTAATGGTAAACTAAATATAGTTCCCGATTATCTTAGTCGTCACCCGGTTCCTAATACTGGACACCTTTCTTCTTCTAAGGAGGATGAACCTGACAATAAGTCTTCTGCCATCAGGTTTCAAGATTCTGAAGACATTCCTATTGCTCTAGTCCATAACCCTATTCCAATAGCTTTTCCAGACACAAGAGTTTTTACTTTTTCAGATGAAGTTGTATTCCATGAACAAAGAAAGTGTTCTAGATTGTCGAAAATTATCAAAAAAATAGAAAATTCTCCTAATCCGGATAGTTGTCTTCCACACCTTATTGTAAAAGGTATGCTTTATTGGATATCTCCTAAAAATAGATATTTACTTGAAGTTCCTGATTCTCTCATATACACCATTATATTTTTGAATCACAATACCCTTTCTGCAGGAGATCCAGGTGCTGATCGCACTGAATACCGCATAAGGGAAAGGTATAACTTCCCTCGGTTATCTACCCTCGATTATTTCTTCTGTAAGCAATGCACTTCTTGCATCGAAGTAAAAGGCTTGAAACTTCATCCTGTTGCTATTAATTCTTATCCCTTGCCTTTCTATCCATTTTCTAGAGTACATTTAGACACTATAGGTCCACTTCCAAAGTGTAAAGTTACCGGCGATAAGTATATCTTAGTTTTTAAAGATGCACTCTCGCATGGCAGACGCCGCGTAGCTTCTCGAAAGATAAGGCAGTAGTTGCGGAAACTTTTCTTAATAGGGTCATACTACATCATTCTGAGCCGCAAATTCTTATAACAGATAGAGTAGCGGAGTTCACTTAGGAATTTTTCAAGGAAGTCTGCAAAACGTGGAACATTAAAAATCGCACTATCGCCGTCAGACATCCTGTGAGCAACAGCCTAGTTGAGCAAGAAAATAGACGTATTGAGGATTACTTGCATCATTTTGTCTCTAGCAGCACGACGATTGGGGTAAATTTATTGCTTTTGCACAAATATCATTAAATTCCTTATATAACTCTTCTATTGGTAACACTCCTCATTCTCTGGTTCATTTTTATATTTGTAGGTTACCAAATGATCTTCCTGACTACGTTTCCCCCTTTTTTTAACAAGACACAGCCTTTAAAAGAACATTTATATGACTTTAACGTAGAAATGGCCAAAAGAGCTGCTGATATCCGCGAATTGGCTCGTTAGAAACTCGAAAAAGAAACATTCAGAATCGCACAACAACAACATGCAAAGGCTCCTATTCGTCCTATACGTGTTGCCGATTATGTGTATCTTCTTGCTGTCAAACCTCCCCATTTATCTTCAAAACTTTTCAAGAAATGGGTAGGTCCTTATCTTCTAGTAAATGTCTTAAAATATAACAAATATCTTCTGCGATGTTTGGTTACTAATAAAGAATTTGAATTAAATGTGGATAATTTGAAAATTCTCCCCATGCCCATCGTAAAAACTACAGATAACAAACTTTCTTCCAGTTGGCAAACCTATGATCCTGTTTGGAATCCACCTTTGCCCCGAAAACTGTTTAGCGGGGTTTTCGCTATCCTCCCCCCTACCTCCACCGGGGCATAACGCTCGTCGCCATGAAGGGGGCACTTCTTCTTCAGATGAACATTTTTCAGACTATAATGATGACGATGAGTATGTGTTGGTTAGGAATATATTGCCTCCCCCTGTACCTGCTGTACAATACTCGGTCCAGCAAAACGTCACCAGTTGCAACAGCAACACCCGGTCCAGCAACAGCAACGGCAAGTGCAACAGCGACTACACCAAGTGCCACAACCGCAACAACCGGTACAACAACAGCGACACCAGGACCAGCAACACCAAAGGAACCTGACTACTATTTCCCCTGAGTCTGCATTACCTCCTTCGGTACAGTCTTCTCCAAGACAGGTTTCACATACTCCCCATCAACAAACAACCCAAAGAGTTCCTTCTGATTCATCTTTGGTACAAGATCCCAATGGAAGTTACAATCCAAATTTAACTCATTCCTTACGCAAGAACCTTTCTTACAGCTCTCCGCAGCTTTCTTCTCCATTCTCACAACCTAATTTGTCTGGTGAGAGTTCTGTTCATAGTTCTGCACTTCTTTCTAGGCTTTCTTCTACCCATAGTACTAGTCCCCCTTCTTCCCTAGACCAACAACAATGTGTTCGAGAACCTATTAGATATTATGATGAGTATCCCAACATACAGTCTTCCCCTTCTACACCGGAAGAAACCTTTGTTAAGGATGACAGACGAAAAGATCCTTCCTACCTTCCTCATCCACAATTTAGATGCCCTCGTGCAAATTCTCCAATGAGACTTCGTAGTCATGCGAGACGAGTGTCACCTCCTCCTTTTGTTAATCCTGACTCCCCATCTTTTCATTCAGTAGATCCTAATACTATTTCTTGGACTCCTAATCCTAATGTCCGTTCTAGATCTGTTTCTGACATATTTAGGCAGTTTCCCTTGGATGTGTCCAGAGTAGTTCCTCCTACTTTACCTCTTAAGTCAAGAGACGTTCCTCCTACATTAAAAAGTTCTTCCCCTTCTCATATCATCCATAAGGCCATAAAAGGCAAACAGAACCTACTACAATTCTTCCATTAACCGCTCCCGTAATTCAAACTCTTCCTCTCTCTACCTCTTAATTTCTCAACCACATTAAAATATCTTTCCAAAAACTCTACGTTTCACTTTCTCTGATATTCTTCCTCTTAAAAACCTTAAACCTCACATTCATCAACCCAGTGCCCCTAATGAACTTTTATAATGTGTCTCCAAAATTCCATGTAAAGATTGCGAATCCCTCTACATTGGTGAAACCCACAAACTTACACGTTGACTCCATCAACACAAATATGACCTTCTACATGATAATCAAAATTCTTCCCTGACACTCCATCGCTCTACTTATAATCATTGCATCAGCATTCACCAATTTACACCTATTCTACATATTCGAAATTTACAAAAACGTAAACTCATCGAATCTTTTGCATCATTAATTCAAATAATTTCAATAAACAAAAGGTGATTACAACATTGACATAATACAAAATAATATTTTGAGCATCACAAAATTTTTTAACAAAATTAAATTATCCAAACTTTAAAATTTAAATAACTCAGTAATTTTTGCTTTTTAATGTTAGTGTATAAATTTCTCATCAGAACGAGGTTCCAGCATAGGAACTGAAAGCTCATGATTTTATTTAAATAGCTTTTATATTTAATAATTTTTATTAACTTTGAACCTTAGAATCTATTTGATTCCTTCATATTTCATCAAGATAGCCCTCCTACTTGTAAATATTTGTATCAGCGATCACTGTTTTTAACTTCATATATATAGTGAGAGAGAGAGAGAGAGATATATATATATATATATATATATATATATATATATAGTTATATATATATATATATATATATATATATATCATATATATATATATATATATATATATATATATATATATATATATATATATATATATATATATATATAGTATATATATATATAGTTATATATATATATATATATATATATATATATATATATATATATATATATATTATTATTATATATATATATATATATATAGCATATATATATATATATATATATATATATATATATATATATATATATATATATATATATATATATATATATATATATATATATATATATATATATATATATATATATATATATATATATATATATATATATATATATATATATATATATATATATATATATATATACGGTATATATTAAAATTAAGCCTGCCTACCCTGAGAGATAAGTCACGGATTATCTTTAACTATAGCAATAGAGTCCTTTCCCTATTGAAAAACGTGCTCTCTCCCTAGGTTTAGATTTTAAGCTTCCGACCTTTAAACTTAACTTTTTTATAATTTCTTCCTCCTTTTTGAAAAACTTCACCTATCCTTATCTAATTATGACATTAGAGGTAATCGTCCCGACTTCACTGCGAACCTAAAACTTTAATTAAATACTACCCCAATTATCCAATTTTAAACCCCCTAACTTTCCCTCCCTTCTTTTCACAAAAGCTAACTTATTAGCCCTGAAATCTCTCCGAAATGACCCCACCATTACTATCTGCTTCCCTGATAATGGCAAAGGAGTTGTGATCATGAACAAGTCTGATTACACTAATAAGATGAACTCCCTCCTCTCAGACACCTCCAAATTTAAAAAACTATACACCCATATCATCCAAATAGAAGACAAAATTAATAACTTCTTACGCTCACTTAAAAAAACAAAATTTACTCACCCCTTACTATTCACAACTCTATGCTTCCCGATCTACCCCTGACATAATGTATGGAAACCCCAAGACCCATAAGCCTTGCCTTCCCCTAAGCCCTATTCTTTCAGCTATTAATACCCTCCTATAATATTTCTAGTTTCTAATCCCTATCTCCAACCCCCTCTACCTTAATTCTACACTCTTCTGACTCTTCTTTACTTTCTCCAAATACATCCAATCCCTCCATTTCCTGACTGTTACATCACCAGCTTTGATATTACAAATCTTTTCACCAATTCCTATCTAAGAATATACGGAAAAATGACGAATATGCAAAGGAATATATTTAAACAAGCAGATATATAAAAAATAAAAGGATATGCATATCTATAAATATCTTATTCACTTTCACTGATCAGTACTATCAACAAATAGATGGAATACCGAATGGGCTCCCCGGCACACCTTTGCCAACCGCTTCCTTTGTGACCATGAGACTAATTGGCTCAATGATTGCCCCATTGAATTCAAGCCCCTTGTATACAAGAGATACATTGATGAACGCTTCTTAATTTTTCGTAATAAACCCCAATCCGACCTTTTCTTTAACTATATTAACACAAAACACCCCAATATTCAATTTACCCGCCAGGATAAAACCAATAACACCCTCCCCTTCCTTGACGTCTTAATCCACCACAATTCCAATGGATTCACCACCTCCGTTTATCGGAAACCTACCACCTCCCTCCTCGGTATTAATTTCTTAAGCTCATCCCCCTTCAAATTCCTCTTTTACTCCATCACCATCTCCCTTCACAGAGACTACCAAATCTGCTCAACCTGGCAAAACTTCCATCATGAAATGGCTCACCTTAAAACTCTCCTCACTTTTAACTTTCTCCCACCCAACCTCATTGATTCCTCCATTCACGACTTCCTTATGAACATATTTAAACCAAAAATTTCCCTTTCAGTATATTTCAAGATCCCCTACGTTGGCCATTCCCACCCCTCATTAATCTTTGACCTACGCAAACTCCTTAATACCTTCTTCCCTTAACTTCACCCTACCTCATTGCTACTAATCACCTTTCCATTAGCTCTTTTTTTCCATAAAAATATGCTCCCTGTGTTGTTGAAATCCTCTGTTGTCTACATTTTTAAGTGTGCAGATTGTAATACCTGCTATAAAGGACAAACCAGCCTTCAACTACAACTGAGAATACATAAACACATAGGCACATCATTTCGCACCAACCTCCCCATACTTACCCCCCGAACACTCCTCAA
>JABUQX010069467.1:27500-34414 GCA_015478945.1 Trachelipus rathkii
TCCTGTCCTACTGCTTCAAAATAATCCTTACTCGTATATTATTCTCAATATATATGCTAAACTATAATACTTATGATCACTACCTTCTCTTACCGCTTACTTAATATAGTTATATATTAATTATAAATTAATATTTCTAAATTCAAATTATTTATTTTTACTCTACTTCTAACACTAGTCTCCTATATCTATACTCATTACACTCACTACTCCTCTACTTCACTCTCTTATACCATAATACCATATAAAAATATAATTATATATATATTTAATATTATTATAAAATATATATATTAATATTAATTAATATATATATTAATTATTTAATTATATATATATATATATATTTATATTAATATATTAATTAATAATATATAATATAATATTAAATAATTATTATATATATATATATAATTAATATATATATATATTATATATATATAATTTATATACATATAATTATAATATATATATTAATATATAAATATGATATTATAATTAATTATTAATAATATATAAATATTAATATATATATATATTATATAATTAATTATATATTATTAATATTATAATATAATATATACTATTAATATTATTTATTGTATTAATTTATTAATAATAATATTAATATAATTAATATATAATTAATTATACGGTTTAATATATAATATTTTTATAATATATAATTAATTAATATATATTTATATATAATATATATAGTTATAATATAAATTATAATATTAATATTTATATTATATTAATTAATATATATATATAATATATAATATAAATTAATTAATATATAATAAATATATAAATATATAATAAATTATATATATTTAATATATATATATAAATACTATCGGAGTATATATATATATTATCTTATTATTATATTTATATATAATTATATTTTATATATATATATATATATATATATATATATATAAATATATATATATAATATATATATATATTAATTAATATATCCTTTTTATTTACTAGGTTTTTAGTAAAGTTAATGCAGATTACATAAGGTGAGTCTTATGTATTATTTTTTTTTCAATTATTGTTTAAATTTGATTTTTAAATTAATTTAGATTTTGGTATTATCATTTTAATTTAATTTTTAGCGTACGATCATTTTTATTCCGGTTTCTCATTTTGTTTTTCTCAAGTTTTTGCCAATTTGTTTTTATTAATGTTTTGTGTGTTGATGGCAGATTTGCGTTAGGCGCGGGGTTTCTATGACTTTACAACATCCGTCGCTTAAACTCGAAACTTTGCTTCTGTGGAATATCACCTCTCTAACTCTAACACTAACCTTTTGCCTTGTCTGATACTCAGATGGCTAAGAATTCATCCACTAACTCGTTGTTAATGTTTCCAAACTATAACTTATTTATAATTTCCGTCTGAAGTGGGAGTATGTGCCTATATTAACATTAACACTCCTGTACACGTCTCGAGAATCTCGAATCTCCTAATTCGATGTTCTGTGGCTTTAAAATCTTCCTTCTAACTAAATAATCTGTGCTCTGCTACTGTTCCTAACAGAACAATTTTCACGCCTTTTTTGAACATCTTACTAACTTTCTCACGAGACTGTTATTCTTTTCATCCAAATAAGTAGAATCCTCCATTAGGGGATTTCAATGTTACACAACACTGAATGTTGGGGTCCTCTCAATAGTGATCTAGGTGCGGGAGGAGGCCAAATCTATTTAGCAATTCTTAACGATCTGGAAGACAACTAATTAAAGAACCTACCCACATTCCGGATCGTCCCACCATTCTTGAAGACATCACTTGGACCTATGTTTCACCACTAAGTCTCTTCTCTTCTATAAATACACCATTTTTCGCTCCCTCCATTGGTTAAATCTGACCACACAACCTTAGTACTCTTAAATTCTAGACACTTTGCTCACCAACAGCTCCATCCAACCTGATGCCGTTCTATCTGGCACTTTAATTGAGCCGATTGAGGGCCTTGGCGTCCTTCTACGCCAACTATAATTAATTGGAAGTAACTGCTTGATCTCTGGTGACCGCTTCCGCTTCTGCCCTATAAGGTGGGAGCTGTAAATCGTTGACGGGATGAAGCAGGTATCATGTTCCTCACTCTCGACTAACATCATTTCCATACTCCTCATCGCAATCTTTCCAAATGGTTCAATTCGTGCTTGTTCTCTGGCCATTCAGGTAGAGACAGTGCGTATCGGATGTGAATTTCGTTCCCTATCACTCTCACTAAATTTCATTCAGCTAGAAATCGTTGCAGGATACTCTTCGACGAGAAAAGCGGGCTTTCATCAAACGAAAGTGCGCTAATCTCCTTGGTTTCTCCTACGACAAATCTTTCTGGGCCACTTACCAAAAAATCTCTAACAATTTCTGTAAATCTTCCTTTCCTCTTCTTATTCGATCTGATGGTTCTATTGCTTATTCTCCATGAAAAGGCCAATCTCTTCGGGGCCTCCTATTTTCCCATAACTCAAGCCATCGGACGATTCTGCATCCCTCGCTTTCTCCTCCATCTTTTCTCATGTGTTCCCTATGTCCTTTGCGTGTATTTCATTTGATCTTGAGCATTGCCTTCTGAAATCTGTGGAACAATTCGGAAGTTCTTGTGGCCCGGATGGGATTATCCTCCCCTAGTGGTTTGAGGGAGGTGTGCTTCCGTGCTGTCTCCGCCCCTCCCTCGTTGAAATATATTCTCTATGCTCAACACTAGCACTTTCCCTCGAGTGTTGGATAGCACGCAACATGTCCAGACCTATTTCCAAAAAAAGGAAGCCCGCTCTGAATCCTTCTAACTATCGCCCTATAGCAACTCACTTGTATTTTATTCTAGAACGTTGAAACCCTCTCAAACACTCAATTCTAGATTCATGCTGGAAACTCATTCCTTTTTCCTTATAATAAGTGTGAATTCCGTTGTTCGGCGTTCCGGAAAAAATACTGGCGGATATACTTTCCTATCTAACCGAATTATGGGTTTCCCCGCTCTTAGGAACTACGGAGACTTGCGTGGTGGGCGCTTGACATATCCAAAGCGTTCTAACGGGTTTGGAATGCTTCACCTGCTCTCCAAAAACTCCGCCGTCCTTTGGGTTCCTCCTTCTCTTTGTTTACCTATGTCTATGTTTTCTTTCAAATCGCTCAATATCGCTGTTGTTGATGGGGCCGAAGCTTCTTCTTCCTTTCTGTCAATAGTGGTGTTTCCTCAGGGTTCTGTCTTGCCTCTCGGCTCTCGTCTTAATCTTTCCGTTCCCTATTCTCGCTGATCTGGATAGAATTCCTGGTGGGGTCGTCTCAACATTGTGAAATTCAATTCTTTTAAAAAACTCAACTTCCTTAACAAATATCCAGCACTCTTGGAAAACACTTTCCTAACTATTCCCATCTTTTTCGCGGTTCTCTCGTCTTTCCTGTTGACAATAAGATAAACATCCTTGGCCTTAAAAACATAAACAAAAAAGATGTCTTGGAAACCTCACATATAAGTCCCTGGGCGGCCTCAAAGGAACTGGGAGTTCTGTTTAGACTGCGAGACTGTTTTCCCTCTTCTCATTTACTCCAGGCTATACCAACTGTCTTATAAGGGCCTTATTCCCCCTTGTTTGGAGTACTGTTTCTCATATCTGGGGGAAGGGCTCTGTTTCACCCGGTTTTTTGGACAGGGTCGAGTCAAAGGCAAAATGGCTTATAAACTGTTCTGTACTTTCCAGTTCACCTTAACTTCTGCTATCTTTGAAGCGCGATGGTTGGTGCTCTTATCTCTATCTTAGTAACCGCAGCGGCAATTGCTCGAGGGAACAGAACATTCTTATTCCACTACTTTTAATGACGTCTAATAAATAACTCCAAGTTTTTTCGCTGTGGACGAGTTTTTGTGTTGATATTGGTAACTCCAGGCTAGTTGTTCGCGCTGCGGTGCTTCCTCTTTCCTGCCACTTCTGTTCTGATGGTATTTCTTCCATCGCGTTGTGTTTTCCTGCTGTTTTAATCTTTCCTCACTTAAAAGCCTGCGTCTGTGCTCATATGCGGTAATAGTATGCCCTAGAGGGAAATTTTTGTGCGCATGTACAACTCCCTCCTTGAGTAGTGGTGACAACTTTTAAAAGAAAAAATAAAAAAAAAAATCAAAACAATTTAATATTTTTTATTATGCTATCCAAAGTTATATCAGACTTATCAAAAACAAATTTCAATTATCTTACAGAATGAAATTCATATTTAATAAAAGTAATTTTTATTTAAATAAATCATTTTCTGTAGCATGATGAAATCAAATAGTAAAAAATTAAATTAATACTGTAAATTTCTACGAAATAAACTACTTTATACAATAAATAATTGACAAAAATTATCTTTTTTCAAAAAAAATAATTAAAAACTCATTTCGAATTAAATCATTGAATGTAAAACGAGAAATCTTTCATGTATTCAATTATTTTTGAAATATAATAGAACTTATTAATTAATAATATATAAGAAATTTTGACAAGTCTGTCTAGACCAAATTGGTTTAATTATAAAAGAAAGCTCAATAAAAAGAAGAAGCGAAATCGAACTTAAGACGAAAAGATGAGTTGCCATTTTGAACAGATAGCCACAAAATCACAGCTTTCTCTCGTTATCTTATAAATAAAAAAACTTTCTCAATTAATCTATCTATCTAATTAATACTATCTATCATTATCTATCATATCTATTTCTATCTTATCATATTCTATCTAATCTATTCTATCTATCTATCTATAACTATAACTATCTATTACTATCTAATTCTATCTTAATATATCTTTATTCTTCTAATCTATCTATCCATCGCGTTCAAGTTCTAGTCCATAGGAGGTCTATCCGTCCAATCCTATCTATCTATACTAATCTATTTATTACTATCCTAATCTATAACTATTCTATCTATAACTATATCTATTACTATCTAAATCTATATATATTCATATTCATATTCTATCTTTATCTATCTATCTAATCTTATCTTACGTCGTTAGTCTATCTATCTGATCTATCTATTCGTATCTATCTATCTAACTTCAATATGCTATGCTAAATCTAATTCTAATCGGTAATCTATATCTATCTTAAATCTACTCTATCTAAGTCATATTCTATCTGTTCAATTTCCTTATATATGAGCTGAATGTGACAGTAAGTTGCATGACGAATTATTATCCTCATTATCCATTACACATTTCTATTCATCTTTATATTGGATAATACTTGGAACCCAAGTCACATTCATAATAGTGCAATCTTTAGCAAAGCACTAATTCTCGAAGTTTCCAAAAGTTGTTTAAATTTATGTTTGACTAAGTAAAAAAGTTAATAAAATAAAAAGGAAAGACAGAGAAAGGATCCTGTGCGAAGTAGAAACTCCGGGCGCAATAACCATCACTTAAGTTTGTGGTATATAACGTGAATTCTTTTAACTTTGCTCAAGAGAGTCTATTCAAGCCCCATTCCTACGCAGAATGCGTAATTTGATCTTTTTTTCAAACTTTTCAAAAGTAAAAATAATAATTAAAGATGAAAAGAAAAAAATAGTTCCTTTTCGAATAACCACAAAGAAGAGTTTTTCATGCGAAAAAAAATTATTAACTTCATATTGTATTCAGATATTTAGCATAAGAGGCAACTTGAAAGAATCATGTATAGAAAGACGTTGGAGAAGAGAGAGAGGAAAAAAATGAAAAATATCGAAAGGTTGAAAATCATTCCTGTTCGGAAGGAGCATAAGTTAACTAATAGAATTTTTGACGGAAGGTCGTCTCACAGTCCATTTGAAGTATAATACAAATATATTTATTATTTACATAAGCTCGGCAATCATCGATTTCGAAAAATAAAAATCAATTTTTTAATGAAATTGAATAAGAAAAATAAGGTTCTAAACCATTAGAGGAGTAAAATACTTTTTTTATGAAAAATGAAATTAAAATAAATAGATAGAATTTATCCAAAAATTATAAGAAAATTATTATTTAAATTTTCTATTCTCTTAATCTTGGATTCCACCACTGTTGAGCTGAAAGTGTGCCTAATTTTTATATAAATTTTATAAGGATATTGTTAATCCATTCTGGCTCTTTATTGTATCTCCTCTTCATTAACATTTTTTTCTTCCTGTTGGGTCAAATTTGAAATTATTCATTCTATAATAAAAAAAGTTGATAGATACACAAGTCCTTAAAGTTAAAAAATTTGAAATAATTTTAGAAAATCCTCTATAAATTTAATAACAAAATATCTAAATTATTAAAAAAAAATAATTCATATATTTTATTTGCCATTATCTGTTTTTTCTATTCTCGAATTAACTACCTCTCGTTATTAACTTTAAAGGGCATATATTGGTGGCGCAAATCAAATAGATTAATGTATATCAAAAATTAATATCTTCCTAAGTGACACCCTTCTTTAACCTTCTTATCCTCCCCTCAAAAAGAACGTAGAACAAAGCATAGAAGCTAATAAATGTTAATTGGATAAATATTTAAACACATATAAAAAATGCAAAAAAATTGTTAACAAAAATCATTTTAAATCAAAAGTTGCATAGAAAAAAGGCCTAATAAAATAACCAAAAAACATTGGGCTATAAATAATATGCTTTCTATAATAACTCATAAAAAGATAACTTAAGATAGACCTTATATAAGAAATTCATAATATATCGAGTGTATATAATCACATTTATCTTAAGATTGGTAAAATTCTTGAGTAAGGCTGTGTTCATTATATAGATACATACTTGAATAATAAGGAGTTTAAATTTTTCTAAATCTAAATCTTAATTTACAATTTTATATTATCTTAATTCAACAAGATGATAATTATTAATTCAAATTATTTTATAGAGTTTTATATTCATAGGATGATGG
>JABUQX010069468.1:0-12388 GCA_015478945.1 Trachelipus rathkii
ATCAATTGAAAAAGAAGTATTGGCATTGCTAAGAGAACAAGAAAATTTTTACAACATGGTGACCGAAAAATTTGCCACAAGAACGCGAAGACTGGACTACATTTATAAATAAAGGGTAAGAAATATATATATATATAATATATTAATATAATATTATATATATTAAATATATATAATTATGTATATATCCTCAAAATAAAAAAATAATAGCAATATATTTTATTTTTAATTTATTTATTATTATTTTTTATTTTTTTTTACAGTTTCTGCAATAACAATTAAAATAATTTTTAATCAAGCTTACCGAATCTCAGATGCTCATTTCACCTTTCGTTGTATAAGCTATTGTAGTTTTGAGATTTTTTTTTTTTTTTTTTTTATTTTTTTTTTTTATTATTTTTTTATATTATTATTTTTTTTTTAACATTTTCCACGCTACTAAATAACTATTAGGACCAAGTCCTCCATACATAATGTTATTACTCATTTATTGCCCTTGTATAGCTATTTGTAGTTTTTGAAAGATATTATCTATGATTTTAAAAATTATATTATATTTAGCTGTATTAATAGAAATAACATATAGTGACGCTATAATAGCGCGATATAATCTCATGGACACTGTAGCTGAAAGAACATAGAGATCCTGACATAAATGACACTCTTACTACCAATAAGTTAATATTGTATTGAGCCAAATTGAAAGTCGTTAAGAATATTATTATTTAATTGTATTAATGTTATTTGGCAAGTACATGTTACAGGGAATAAATAAACTGATCTCACTGATCTCTATGAATGAATATGACCTGAAGGAGTTATCAATTATCTAAACCTGTAGGTTCTAGCTGCTTTATATAGTTACTCTAAGTTACAGTGTCACATTGATTATTGATACTTATAATCTAGAGAGTTATGCGAGATAGAGCCGGTATCTGACGGTATCATAGGCACCATTAAATAAAATAGAGTATCGGTATCAGAAGCTCTATTTCTGTATCTACTAGATGTTAAATTAATTACACTTAAATAAATAAATATATATTATTATATATATATATTATATATTAATATATTAATATATATAATATAATATATATATATATAATAATATATTAATATATATATATATTTATATATTAATATATATATATATATATTAATTAATATATTAAATTATATATATATATAATATTTATAATCATTAATATATAATATTACTATAAATTGAGTATATAAATAATGTACAACAGCTTGTGATATTTATTATAATATTCTTAGTATTAATACTATACAATTTCGTCTAAATACGATGTATATTACTGTTAAGAGCAACATATTTTTATAATGTAAATTGAAACTGGTATATGAAAGAAATGGTTATGAGAAAGGAAAACCAACAGATGCCTAACTCAATGAGAAATAAATAACTAAATTATATGGATATAGTTGAGCATAAATTGAAAATTCTAATATCAAAACACATGCTGGCTCTATGACTACTAAAATAGCTTTACAATTAGAGTACAATCGAGGTAGTCTTGAAACTTACACGAGAATATCATTCATATATCACTGCCACACTAGTCTAGCACGCACAAACATGTAATCTCGAGATAACGTAACGAACTAAAACAGAACGAAACGAGTAACGAACGAACGAACGTAAACGAGAATAACGAACGTCATAAAAAATAGGCAAAATACCCATAGTCTGTTTTTATATATTTATTTTCACGAGTGCCTAACTAAGTAGTTATAAAGTTCTTTACGGAGAGTTATTAGTCATGTTAATATGGTGGCTCTAATAACTTATATGATAAACTATATAGTATACTAATTATTTTATACTATAATTTTATATTATTTATTTGTAATCCCACTATTGAGTTAATTGTACTTGCAAGAGTAATATATAACCTTAAAGCAATATTAGTTTGAGATAAGGAAGAGATCAATACTAAAATACAGATTTATTTAGTTTGAGTGTAAGTGGTACCTGTGAAACTTAATAGTTAGAAGAGTCAACCTATAATATTATAATAAGATTATTATTTATTTATTATTTTTTATATATATATAGGTATATATTGTTTAGTTATTAATATGCATATCAGTAATTTGTTCACAGGAGTATTGTAACTTTCTTTTATTCTAAAGACAGTATTATATATATTATTATATAATATACCTATATATATAATATAACATCATATTTATAACACAGTGGTTGAAAGCCTGGGAAAATTTCCAAACTTGAAGTAAAACATATTCAAAACAATTTCATGACTCGAGTAGTGATATTTAGCGTTTGGGTCAAATTTGTAAGACCACCTACACTAGGGAGAGTCCTCTAACTAGAGGCTACGGGGCGACGATAATAGGGTGGATCGGTTTTATTACCATATCAAACCCTCGTCAAGGGAGGGCGGTAGACGAGATACAGCCTCCTCCTCAATATAGCGACATATTAGACACTCGATATAATAATACTGATGATAAGCTTAAATAGAGAGCAGTGGGAGAGGAGTCTCGGAACAGACCCCTCCCGGAGGGTCGTGTGGTGAAATAGTCCTATATATCCGATTCATCTCTCCAGGAAGATGAGGACTAGAGATGCACCAGGACTATTAACCCTGAGCGAGTCTAACAATCTTGCTGCTCAATATACAACTCATATTGGTAATTTGGCGATTCTTCTTAAGAGTTATATATTAATCTCTATCTCACCACTGTGCCTAAAATCATATTAATAAGTGGACTCAAACGTAAAAGTTACGTGCAGTATTGTTAATGTAATAAAAGTAGGACTTACTAATGACATAATCTCCAAAATTTATCTCGAATTTTATTCCACTTTTTTTTAAAAACCGATTTTTTTTTAAAATTGTTTCATAAACGGGACTTTTTTACGCTGATTCCATAAATGTATTCCTTTTTACTGTAATATTAATAGTTTTTAAGATACATATGACCGCTAATGTAAACGCTGATATATATACCTATATTATATTATAATATTATATATAATATATATATATATATATATATATAATATATATATATATATATATATATATATATATATATTATATATACTATACATATATATATTTATATTATATTAGTTATTTCACGGATGTCATTTTTTTCGCGGATGTTTGATTTAATATCCGCGGATGCGGATGGGATGTTTGATATATATATATATATATATATATATATAGATATATTATATATATATAATATATATATATATATATATATATAATATATTATAATATATATATATATATATATATATATAATAATATATATACTATATATACTATATTTATATATATATTATATATAAATATATATATATATATATATAATATATATATTATATATATATATATTATTAATACTATATTATATAGTATTATATATATATATATATATATATATATTATATATGATACCCTCGAAGTTTTAGCCACAATCTATTAATATATTGTTACCAAGGGTGGGGGACTGGGACCCAACTCAAATGCAACCAACAGCAACCTCTTTCCCCAACCTTGGCCCTTAATGAGAGAGATTTTACAATGGATTATATACATTTCGCACTAGTATTGAAATTTCAAATATAGGAAGGTTGGGCTTGAGAAACACCAATTTTCTGCTGAGAGCAGCATTGCTAAATACTCTCTGACTTGGAACATAAGTTGGAGGACAGGCCCAAGTATTTCCTTCAGTTTACTCAAGCGTGGTAAATATTTTGCTTAACTTCCACCAACTGATTGGATTATCATTTGAATCTAAATCGTTTTTCGTTGGTGATACTTTTTCAAAATCTTTGCACTAATCTTTTGGTAATGCGGTGTGTTTTCTTCATCACTACTGACTGTAGAAATTCTTCCAGGAATCTGTTTATTATTTACTTGTAGAAGGTGTTTGGTTCCTGTAGATTTCAATTTTTTTTCCTTTTTAATGGGTGGCGAATTAATAAGACTGTTCGGATTAAGTTTTTCAACTGCAACAAAAGTAACAATTTAACTTGTTCTAATTTTTGTTACGAAAAAAAATTTGTCTTTATAACGGGGATCTAAGTAAGTTGCAATAGTATGAAAGTCATTAATTTCCAAAGAGCCAAAGCGTTTTTCTAGTTTAATTACATCTTTCATTCTTTTTTAAACAGTCATTATTTTTATTTGAAGAAGTAAGATGCCTGCTTTTCCTTAGCGTTGAATAAAAATAATAATAAATCGGAGACAGAACCTGTAGAGGCGCTGATTTTTTTTTGGTAGTTATCTTCAAATGGTTTCAATAGCTTAATGCAGTGTGATATGATGTCATTTTCTTAATTAATAAGATTGTTAACTTTGGAATACGAACTGGCGTACGAAGTTTAGACCTTATTATTTACTAGCATAAGGACCATTTTTGCATCAAATGACTCAAGAAAGAGCAAACAAAGCTGAATATACCTTAAAACGTAAAAATAAAGCCCTCAGTTGACTTCTGGGCCTGATGAAAGACGGGTGTTGTCTTTTTAATTCTTCTGATGAGCACTTTTCGCTATTTTTAAAGAATTTAACTTTGGCAATATTCGAGCTGGTTTAAGAAGCCAAGGAGGTCTTTAGCAATACTTCTTTTCATCATATGATGTGTACTAATTCCAGCGAGTCGGAATGTCTTTGATAACATTAAAGAGTATGGAATGTCATTAGCTGAATTGCAATTGCTTTCTCTTTTCATTTTTCATTTTTTTTTCAAGGGATTCATCTAATGATGCCAGTTATTAAAATTCTTTATTTGCAAATCTCGACCAATAACATTCCGCGCAACATCGTCAGGCAAAGCGCTGTTGATTTGGTGCGGATGCTGGATCTTTAGAGAATGTGTCGGACTGCTCGCGGATGAGGAATGTTCAACTGCATCACTAATATGATACTATATATATTATAATCTATTATACTTATATCATATATATATAATATTAGTATATATATATATTTATTATATTATATATTGATATTTTATAATGTTATAATATATTCAATAATATATATTTGAATGGGACAGTCATGTATGGTCCATGTGGCTTCTTACTGTCTTGTTTATTTACTAATTTAGTTATTAAACTAGCAAAACTTGTGCTGCTGTGCACAATACTCTAATACCTGGCATAACAATAGTGTTTGCAGTTTACTTATAACTTCCTGCTCTTGTAAATGACATTGCGATTTGTTGTATCTAGCATCTTATTGGTTTTGGTCTTTGCATCCAGGCACTGATTGGCCGCTTGTGATCAACAATATCTTTTTCCTTTGGTTCACAAATAAGATGCCAATTCCCATTCATTGTCGATTTTCAAATATGCATGTTTGGTGATTGGTTCTATTGCTTGACTGGAACAGTCTCGATAGGCTCCTGTGGGCTTTTTACTGTCTCTATTTCTAATGTTCTTAATGTTAAATTTCATATTACATCCTACAGTAATTTTATTATAAAGTTTGACTCTAATTCTCTCAAAATACTTATTGGAGTATATAATTATTATGTAATGAGTTGCAATGGAGTACATAGTCCATTTTTCCAAACTCGCTGGTAAGCCAGTGAGTACAGTTAAAGAAATAAATGACTCGTTTGAATAATTTAGCTGTTCATATATCTGTAGTAAATGATATCTGATCGGCCTTAAATAACCTCAAAATACTGCTGATTCATTTTACTGTATGAATTTGGTAACATTTTCTCTACAATTTGGTTGAAGATGGGCAATAGGTTTTATGAATCCCTCTTCTTCAGTGATTGTGAATGTCTAGTTACTCATTGCAATAAATTTATTATCTCTCTCATGAATAAATGCCTGTGATTTTGGGTCATTGATACGCCAAATCTTTTTTTTTTTAGAGAAATTTTCCTCAAGACTCACTTGTTTAACGGCTTGGATCTTTCACTATTTTGGGGTGTCCTCTGGTTCTAGAAAATACAGGACTTTCCCTCATTTTACTATCCAAATTTCTGTGATTTCCCGATATTCTCTTCGGTGATGATTTTCCATATGCTTATGAAGTGGCGTTGTTATTAAATGTTTTTGGTGTACTACCTTGTTTTTTTCTGTGCCTAAATTCATCACAATAGTTTATAAATTTTTGTAATATAAATAAGTAAATAAAAAAATCTTCTACGAATGATGGCATTTTTAAAACAATTTTGTGTTAGGTTACTCTATTATGACAAATCCTGCAATCAAAATTAATGAATATAATCTTTTAATTCAAAATCTGTTAATATATATTATATATATATAATATATTATATATATATAATATATATATATATAATGATATATACATATATATACTATATATATTATATATATATAATATATATATTATATAGTAAAAGTCCTGGAACATGTGCCGCACTACGAAAATTATACTAATCTTTTTGAAAAATATACGAATCTTTTTTGAAATTAATAAGTTTGGCTCGAACACATTTTTAAGCGTTTTCGTTTTGCATTTTGTGCTTACGAAACATAAGAAATTGCTCGAGTTTGCGTCGTTTTTGTCAAACTTAGAGCAAAATCGTGAAAAAATGTTCACCATACGTTAAGAATTCCTTTAATATCTGTATAGGTCGCTAATTTCCTGTGGCTTGCCGAATTAACACGTTCTTACGAAAAAATTGCATAACAAACAAAGATGTGCGGGCGCCTGTATGGTCCGTTTTTGGTTTGATGAATATAGTTCATTTCAATAAATATTAGGACTTTATAATCATAATCTCTTTAGATATCGATAAACCTCTATCACAATAGTTTGATTCAATCTAATTTGTAATATTAAACCATTTATTATTTCTTATTTCTGTTATTTCCAAAACCACATGGTCCACCACAACAGCTGTATTTCAAATTGTTTGTAATAGCAAGCATTTACGTTATATCCACGAAATTTGTCTTCTATAAACTGGGTGAGCAATTCTTATCCAGCGTAAGCGGCATAAATGCAAAAACGATAACGCGTTCTTATTTGATAAAATTCAAAAGAAAACTTTATTATTAATAAAAGCAGCTTCAGGCAAGACTGAAACAAGTTACAAAAGCCGTTTTCGTTTTTTGGCATTTGTGCCTTCGAAACCGTATGAATGCTTGAGTTTGCTGTTCGTTTTTGATCAAACTTAGGCCCAAAATCGAGAAAAATGGCTCACCAAACGTACAGGAATTGTTTTTGAATCTCTTGTAAGTTGATATTTCCCTGTGCTTGGCGAATTTAAAACACGTTCTTACGAAAAATGTTAAACACATGATGGCGGCGTGGTAGGTCCGGTTTGTGTTATCGGCATGAATGTTTCTATTCAAATTATATTATTGCTTTAAATCTAATTATTCTTTCCATTAATCGATAAACTGCCTTATCATTTCGAATAGTTAGTAATCAATTATTTGTTAATATAATTACCATTTGGCTATATTTATTTTTTCATATTTCTGTTTATTCTCAATCCACGTGGCTCCTATACAAATCAGCTGATGTCCAATTGCGTTTTTTTTTTGCTTTTCTGTTTATAATCTTTTAATAACAGGTTCTTAATTACTCTTCTCTAGTTTTGTTTTTAGTCTTCTTTTGTTTTGTTTTTTCGGTGGGCGGCCTTGTTTTTCGGAGGGGTTGATTCTTCTGTGGATTTGCCTAAAGTATATTTAAAGGAATAGTTAGTATTCTTGTGATACTACAGCTGTACCTTACTCCTTAACCTCTAATTCTTCTAACACATTAAGACAATTTTTCCATTTTATGGTAATTATTCATTAGAAAGTAACTCTCCAAAATGAGTATTAATGAAGATAATATTAGCACTATAGAGCAGTGTAAAAGTGAAATAAACCTTTTAAAAGGCAGAAAGCCACTAATAAAGCTAATATAACTATAGCTCTAAAAAAAAAACGACAAATTTAAAAGTAATGGTGCTTTAACTAAATTATTGTTCAAATTTTCTCAGATATTGTGGAAAATGAACTTGCTTCCATTAAAATTATTGATAATAAAATCCTGGACCTTATGTTCCAAAATCTTGATAATGTAGACCCTTCTTATATGAATAAGGAATTAGAAGGTACTGTAGCATATCATATGGATGTGTCTGCAGCATTAATAAAGTATGACGATTTTCTTGACTCTAATAATGTGGCTAACGAGAGTAATACTACAGAACAGTTTTTAGATGTTATTTCTAAATTAAACTTAACTGAAAGTAAACTTCCTGTACTTAATTGTGATACCTTTGATGGTACAGACTCAAATAAGTTGTATTTTCATAATTTTCTGAATAAATTTAATAACTTGATAGGAAATAGAAATAATTTAACTGATTCTGTTAAAATGACATCTGTTTGGGTATCTAAAAGGCTATGCTTACAAAGTTGTTAGTCATTTAACAATAAGAGATGACAATTATAACATAGCTGTAGATTTGCTAAAAAAAAGGAATTTTTAGATAGAGAATATATCATACATGAACATATGAATAAACTTTTGGAATTGAATCCTCCAGATGGTTTTGATAATAAATTTCTTAACACTAAAATCTTCATTAATGAAATTAGATCTATGATATATGAACTAAAGGGTTATGATTTAGATTTTTTAATACCCGACATGCCTGGTTGTGTATTGTTAAGTAACATAGTTTTTAAGAAGTTGCCTAGAATTTTTAAATCTGAGTTGGTGAATAAGGTAGGCTCTAATTTTTCAACTTTGGGGCAATTGTTTGAGTTTGATAATGAAGTAGTAAACACTTTGTGTACCGTTTCTAGGACAAGAAAAGATAATGTACAAGTTAGGCTTAAAATTAAAGCTGCAATTAAAAAATCTGAAAAGGCTTTACCATCTAGTTCTTTACAAACATTTAGGACTACTACTACTCCAGCAAAAGGTGTCAATGAGAGTAATGAGCATAATTTTGTTAAAGCTCAAGGTGCTTGTAAATTTTGTCAAAAAAAGGGTCATCCCTTTATAAATGCGATAAATATGTGACCACAGAAGAAAGAGTTGCTCGTTCAAAAGTGTTAAACCTGTGACCAAGATGTTCAGGTATAAGTCATCAGGAAAGTGATTGTTTTGAGAAGGAAGGTAAATTGAAATATAATTGTTTTAATTGTAAAGCATATACTCGTATAACAGCTTTCTGTCCTGAGAACAATAATGAATCTAGTCAATCTATTAATTTATGTTTGACATCACAGCAACAAACAGATAGAGTATATTTGTTACCCACTATTTCTTTCCAACTAATTAAGGGTGCCAAGACTTTGTCTTTTCTATGAAATCATCTTTGGCGACGATTTTGATATTCAACATCACTAAAGATCTTTTTGACGTATTGACAAATTACATGAATTAGATTATAATGTCCAAACCTTTATAGGTAAACAACATCGTACTTTCCAACAAGTTCTGTTAGGTTTCAAATATGATACACAGCATGTATTTAGTATGCCTTTTTTAATAGACAATACTTTGTCTTTGCGATATGAAGTAGATGGCGTTAAAGAAGCCATACAAAACTTTAAGCAACATAACTTAGCTTTAGCAGATTCTACTTTTTATAATGAAGATTATAATAAATTCCATTTAGATTCATTAATTGGTACAGACATCATTCAATATTTGCCATCTTTTAAATTAATTTATGTAATGGGAGGCAGCTGTTTTCAAATATGTGATAAGTTAGTGCCTATGGGAAATATACATAATTTCTTAACGAAAACTCAAATGCTTAAGGTAAACAAAAATCAAATACCTACTCAGTTGGGTAATGAAGAAGTAGAAACAGTTAGTTGTCAATTTTATCACTAATCCTGTAAAAACATTTTACATCCATTTGAAAATATATTAACTGATTCACAAGTTGAAAATGGGTAGTAAATCTTATCGCATTAGAGTCTATCGGTATTCCATCTATCAATGAAAATATATCTACTTATGATGAATATATGGTGGACAAATTTAAACAAGGTATCCTATTCAAGGACAATCATTACTATGTGAGATTGCCTTGGATGGAAGAAAGGATTAAATAAGTTCCTAATAATTTACATGTCATTAAAAGTTCAAAATAGAGTTTATGCAGACCTTGAAAGTAAACATCTGGTCAATGAACATGACAAAGTGTTCGAACAACATCATAAGGATGGAATCATAGATCAAATTACCATTCCCAAACACAAAATCAATGATTACATATTTATAACACATAGACCTATTCTGAAAATAAAGGAACAGGTCACAACTAAAGTGAGACCAGTCTTTAACTGCTCCTTTAGATTAAACAAAAATTCACCTTCTTACTTTATTGAAATTACTACTCATATTTAGGACAAATGATTATGTCGTCCTCAGTGACTTAAAACAAGCTTTTTTATCTATTAGACTTAAAGAAGAGACTGACAAAAATAAATTTTGTTTTTTATGGTACAGAAATGGTGAATTGATTACTTTTAGAAATAACACCATTCTCTTTGGATATACAGCCTCACCTTTCATCTTACACTATATTTTGAAACACCATATAAGTCAATTTAATGATGATAAGTGTAAGGAGATTATGACTTCCAACTTTTTTTGTGGATAATTTAATTTACACAGCTAATAAATGTGATGAGATCATAAATCTCTATCGTTTAACATATGACAGAATGCAATCAGGAAGGTTTATACTTAGATCCTGGAACACTAATAATGACAAACGGAAAAAGTTTTACAAGATGATGAAGTATTGGTGGAACATGGTTGTGATCTGGAAAGAGTATTAGGTTATAAGTACAACATAACGATTCTATGCATGTTTCAGTTGTCACATTTGGTGATCATGCCAAAACTAAATGTCAATTGCTTTCTGAGACGTCTAAAGTATTTGATCCTATAGGGTTGGTCTCACCAGTCTCAATAAGAGGTAAATTATTAATAAAATGTGTGTGGGAAGCCAAATATGAATGGGATGATAAGTTGTCTGAAGAGTTGATCTTTGAATGGGAAAAGTTAAAAAGGGATCTTCAATCCTTACCAGAAATAGCTTTTCCTAGGCAGGTAATAAATGAAGAGCATTCATATGGATTAAACATCTTTTGTGACAGTAGCTCAAAATGCTATGGCTTTGTAGCTTATAGATCAAGTGATTATTACAACCAACTTATATTTGCTAAATCTAAAGTAGCTCCATCAATCCCAAAAAAAGCTTACGTCATTTCTACACTAGAATTATTGGCAGTAATCTTGGCGCTTAAATGCTTACCCACAATTTTAGAATCTTATACCAGTTTTGAATTCGAATATATCAACATACGTGTAGATTCTCAAGTTGTAATTAATTGGGCACTGTCTGGTGAAACCAAGGTTAGAAGTAAATACGTTAATAACAGAGTAAAGGTTCTCAATTATCTTTTAAGTGATATAAGGAATAAATATAAGATTAATATAATATTCCATTATGTACATACAACAGGAAACCCAGCAGATCCCTTAACTAAAAGGATTACGTATAATAAATTTTTTAGAAAATTTAAATTTATGGTTAAATGGGCCATCTTGGTTAAACAAAAATATAAAAACTGGCCTAAATTTCCACTACCATCTGTATTTCCTGAGTTAAAGAATTTTTTTTTACTCTGAGTACTTTTGACAACAATAACAATAATAAAATTATTGACATTAACAAATATTCATCTTTTGATAAAATGATGAACATCACTAAAAAAAATTTCACCTTTATATGTAAAATAACGAAAGGTGATCCTTATTAAAGATCATTAATATATTGAGTCAAGAAGGTTAAAATTTCTTGTTTTACAAAAGAAATTGAATATTTATTAAATAGTAATAAAAAAGAAAAACTTCCAATATTGGTAGATAATCTAAATTTATTCTTGGACAAGGAAGGTATTCTAAGATCTAAGGGTTGCATATCAAAATGTACATACCGGTATTTTAATTATGATGTACATAACCCTATTGTATTATCTTGATTTCATTATTTTACAACATTATTAATTCTTAAATCTCACCAAATCTCTTGGTCTTGATTCCACACTAACACACATTAGGAAGCAAGGGTTTTGGATCCCTAAAGGTAGAATAGCAGTTAAAAAGATTATACACAACTGCATGATATGCAAGAAAATAAATGTCAGAGCATTTAAATATCCAAAATACACTGATGTCCCTAAACATCACATGCAGCTAATCACTCCATTTAAATTTGTAGGCATTGACTATACTGGTCATCTGTTTGTAAAAAAACACCAATAACAACACTAGACAAAATGTTTATATTAATTTTCACATAACAAACAAATATACGAGCCATACACATAGAACTCTTGCCAGATATGAGTGTA
>JABUQX010069469.1:0-28729 GCA_015478945.1 Trachelipus rathkii
TCAACCATCGCAAATCTGAAGAACATCCTCCCAACTCCTCTTGATAAACACTATCTTGGTGAAGAAGAGCTTGATCTTAAACTGGCCGAGGTAGAAGAAGAGACGGAGGGAAAACTAAGTCAATTTATAAGTGATTTCGAGAAAAAAGCAAATAAACTCCGAACGATGATTAAGATTCAAAAAAATGATTATAACAATTACCATAAACAAATGGATTCAAAAAAGGTAGGCAAGTTCCACCCAGTACAACCGGAGATGGGATTGAGAAGAACCCTATCCTCATACACTGTTTACACGCGCTTGGGCGTTTTAGAAAAATACAAGAGATATATGGGAAAGTCACAAAATAGCAAAAATCGATAAGATATGAAATAATAGTTAACTGATAGGAAACGATTAACCAAGAAGCGTAAACAGACGAAAAGAAGAAAAAAGAAGAAGGCCTCCAACAAATTTCATTAGACGCAGAGAGAAGAGAAGAAGAAGAAGATTTAATATGATACAAGAGATGGCTGTTAAAGAAGGCAGTGTATGCGAACAAAGAAATAGAGAAGAAGGAATCAATTCATGTACAACCAGAAATTTGACGAAGAAATCCCTTTGACGAAAAGAAGAACTCAACAGCAGATGAATAAATACTTATCTGTTAAGGATTTATCAAGGAATTTTTCATTGTGGGCGTAGATCAATACCGATCGTTTTGAGGAGTATTTGTGATGCCATAAAAAAAGTTTGAAGGAACTAAATACACCTTCTCATTTATAAACACATTTAGAGATCATTAGCTCGATCTATCCGGGGATATCAGCCATTAATAGCGTACTAAAACAATTTATAATCAAATTGAATATTAAGGTCTTTGTGCTCTTTTATGTGTTAATCTTTTAAATTATAATAATATGAATATGAATGATTGAATTTTTTTTTTCTATTAATCAGTGATTAATAAATTTATCTCTATACATTTTTTATTACCAAAATGCACATTGTAAAATGAACATGAAAAAAGTGAACTTTTTTATTTTATGTATTTTCTAAATTCAAGTGACAAAAAACAAACTTTACACTATAGATAGTTTTTTTTAGACGAAATTTTCTTCTTATCTTTGTTATTCGATATATCGATTCTTGGATATATTAGAAATTATAATATACTATATATTATTATATTATTATATATAATATATAATATATATATTATATATATAATATTATTATAGTAAATACTAGATACATATATCATAAATTCAAATGTTTGATATCTTTCATAGAGTCAAATAGATTATTTCGAATAGAATGTCCCAAAAATATCATTTTGGGATTATTGATTTTTGAGCGTTATCACTAACCATACCCACGGGTTAGTTCCGGCTCCGATGTCAGGAGTCGCTCGGTCTCTCGCCTCTAGCGTGATACGAGTAAATAATTCCCCCCTCGGGGATGTTCCGAACCCCCGCTCTTGGTTTTGGTGTCCGGGGTTCCTCCGACACCCCTCTCGGGTCGTATGAAACGTCCCATCTCCATCCCCCATCGAGCTCGAGCCCACCTGAAAGGTAATAATATCCATTTTAGCTAATGCAAATCCGAAAATTAATTTGGACTGAAAAATTTTGGTATATTTCTTTAGATAATTTTAGTTTACACTTTAGACCTTCACTTATACTTATACCTTGACTTAGCACTTAACCTTCATTTATACTTAGACCTTCACTTAGCATTAAGACCTTCGACTAGACTTAGACCTCCTCGACTACTATACTAAGACTCGACTTAGCACTCTAGACTTCGATTTAAATACTTAGAACTTCGACTTAGCACTTTAGACCTTCGATTAGCACTTAGACCTTTCGACTCCTATACTTAGACTTCGACTCCCTTAATACTGTAGACCTATCGACTCTTTATAGTTTAGACTTCGACTTGATTACTTCGACTTGACTAGCCTTAGACCTTCGACTAAAAAGGCCCAAGTTAAGGACACTTATTTTTTTTCGAATCTTATACTAGACTCAAACTTATATCAGATTCCGTCGAACGTCACTATATCAATGTTCAACAGAATGTTTATTACCATAATAATAGGCGATCACACGATCACGTTAGGTCGTTTTTCTTCCCGTCGAAACGTCACCTATATAATTAGTGTTGCCTTTATCGGAAATGTTAAGAAGTCGCCTGAACGCTTTCTCATAATACCCATACCAGCTAAAAACTATCATTCAATACCGATTATGACGTCACTATATAGTGACGCTAATCGGAACTATAAGTCGAAGTTCTAAGTGCAAATTCCTAAAAAATAATTTGGACTTAAGAAATTTTGTGTATTATTTCTTTGGAATATTTTAGATTTTAGCACTTAGACTTCACCGCTCGTATACTTCGACTCTATACCGACTTAGCTTTAACTTAGATCTGTTACTTAGACCTTCGACTTAGGCATCTTATTATACTCTTTTTATCTACCAATAAAACCCGTTTGCTATGGAAAATTACTTTTGATGGCTACCTATATTAAAAATAATATTTAGTATCCTTAAACCGTTTTCTTATTGATAATTATTTATGAGTTAAATTAAAATAACAAATATAAAAATATTATTTAATAGTTTTTTAAAGCATCGTCTTTTAAAAGCAAGAAATTCGTTTAGTTCTTTTAGTTTGTGTTAAAAAGCCTAATAAAACACGGTTACAATAAAAAACTATCGGCAGTAACAAATTTTGCATTCACTATATTTATTCCTTATAGCTAAGATAACAAATTTGGAATTGCACTTTGACCTTCGACTGATATTGTTCCGATTGATGCTACTAGTATGACTATAATCGGTTGAGAGCACTTTTAGCTTAGTAAAATGGTACTCGAAAGACGTTCAGTCCGCTTGCGTATTCCCGTAGGCGACACATGATTATGGTGACGTTTCGAAGGGACCGAAAACGACCACCTAACGTGCTCGCGCACACCTTTTTAGATAGCCTATCGCTTCAACCGATATAGTAACGTTCAGAAGGAACTGATATATCCAGGTCTAATATCGAATCTAAAAAAAATTCATGAAAAATAATTAATTAATAATTACAATTTTTTTTATGTTTCCGAAATTGCACTTCGACCTTCGACTTATATTAGTTTCCCTAAGCGGTATATATGACTCATAATCGGCTTGAGATATTTTAAGTTAAAAACATGGCTATGCCGAAAGCGTTTAAGCCGCTTGCAGATCCCGTAAGCACACATATTATCGTGCACGTTTCCGAAGTGGAACCGAAAAAAACACCCTAACGTGCTCGCGCGACACCCTTTTTAGGGATAAGCTATCGCTTCAACCCGACTATAGTGACGTCAGAGAATGATATTAAGTCGACGGTCTAAGTACGAAAACTAAAAAAATTCATGAAAAAAATAATAATAAAAATAATTACAATTTTTTTAAGTTTCGGAAATTTCACTTGACTCGCTCTTTAGTTCCCCGATTTGGGCGTCACTATATACGTTACTAATCGTTTAGATACTCTTAATGCTTACCAAAAACGTACTTGAAAGCGTTCAGCCGCTTTGCGATTCCCGAAGCGACACTATATATATGAATTTCGAAGGGAAACGAAAAACGACCTATGGCAGCGCGACACTTTTTAGAGGAAAAACTAATCGCTCAACCATTATAGTATCAGGAGAACTGATATTTAAGTCGAAGTCTAAGTGCGAAAATCTAAAAAAAATTCATGAAAACAAATAATATAATAATATTTACAAATGTTTTTTTTAAGTTCAAATTCACTTAGACTCGATTCTATTGTCCGATTAGCGTCACCTATTACGTTCATAAATCGGTTTGAAGATACTTTAAGCTTAACAAAATGTACTCGAAAGCGGTCAAGCCGTTTATGCATTCCCGTAGGCGACACAAATATATTATGGTGAACGATTTTCGAAGAACGAAAAACACTAAACTGCTCGCGCGACCTTTTTAGTAATAAACTATCGCTTCACAACCAACATATAGTACTCACGGAGGGAAACTGATATAAGTCGAGGTCTAAGTGCTTCATCTAAAAAAATTTCATGAAAAATAATTTATAATTCACAAAAAAATTTAAGTTTCGAAATTTGCACTTAGACCTTCGATTCATTAGTTCTCCGATTAGCTCCACTAATATGACCGTCATATCGGTTTGAAATACTTTACGCTTTAACCAAATGGTACTCGAAGCGTTCAGTCGCTTTTGCGATTCCCGTAAGGCGACACTTTTTATAGTGACTTTCGAGGAACCGAAAAACGACCAACTTGCTCGCGCGAACCTTTTTAGGATATAAACTATCGCTTCAACCCGATTAGTGACGTCGGAAGGGAAACTGAATAAGTCCGAAGGTCTACAGTTGCGGAAAATCTTAAAAATTCATGAAAAATATAATGATTTATTCATCAAAAAAAATTTAAGTTTCGAAATTTGCACTTAGACCTTCGACTTTTATTAGTTCCCGATTAGGCGTCACTATATGACGTCATAATCGGTTTGAAGATACTTAAGCTTAACAAAATGGTACTCGAAGCGTTCAGCCGCCTTTCCTGCGATTCCCGCTAAGGCGGACACTTCATTTATGCTTCTCGAAGGAACGAAAAAACGAAGCTCGACCTAACTTTGCTTCGCGCGACACTTTTTAGTGATAAACTATCGCTTCAACCGAAATATAGGACGTTCAGAAGGGAACTGATATGAGTCGAAGGTCTAAGTGCGAAAAATCTAAAAAAATTCTGAAAAAAATAATAATAATAATTCAAAAAACAAAATTTTAAGTTTTCGAAATTTGCACTTAGACTCGACTTCTTATTAGTCCATAGGCGTCATCTATTATGACGTCCAAATCGGTTGAGATACTTAACTTAAACAAAATGGTACTCGAACGTTCAGCCGCTTTTGGATTCCCGTAAGGCGACACTATTTAATAGTGACGATTTCGAAGGACCGAAAAAGATACGTGCTCGCGCACACCTTTTTAGGATATACAATTATCGCGTACCGATATATGACGTCAGGAGGGAAACTGATAAGTCGAGTCTAGTACGAATCTTAAGAAATATTCATAAAATAATAATAATACATTTACAAAATTTTTTTATTTCGAAATTGCACTTGACCTTCGATCTATAGTTCCCATTAGGCGTCCACTAATGACGTCATATCGGTTTGGAAATACTTTAGCTAAACAAAAAGTACTCGAAACCATTCAGGCCGTTGCGATTCGTAAGCACACTATATGTATAGTGACTTTCGAGGAACGAAAAAACACTAACGTGCTCGCGCGATATCCTTTTTAGGTAAACATCGCTTCACCCATATATGACTCCAGGAAGGAACTGACTTATAGTCGAGGTCTAAGTGCAAATCTAAAAATAAATCAGAAAACAATAATAATTGATAATTTCACAAAAAAAAATTATTAAGTCTCGAAGATTTGCACTCTAGACCTTCGACTTTTTATTATTTCCATAGGCGTCACTAATAGACGTCATATCGTTGGAAGATACTAAGACTTAGAAAACTGGTACTCGAACGTTCAGCCGCGTTTGCGATTCCCGTAAGGCGAACTATATTATGGTGACTTTTCGAAGGGAACCAGAAAAACGAGCCAACGTGCTCCGCGACACCTTTTAGATAAACTACCTTCAAACCCGATATAGTGACTCAGGATGGAATGATATAAGTCGAAGTCTAAGTATAAGTCTAAAAATTCATGAAAAAAATAATAATGATATTCACCAAAAAAAAATAAGTTTCGAAATTTGCACTTTAGACCTTCGTACTTCATTTGTTCCCGATTATGCTTCACTATTATGACGTCACTTAACTCTGTTTGAAGATACTTTAAGCTTAGCAAAATGGTACTCAACGTTCAGCCGCTTTTGCGATTTCCGTAAGGCGACACTATATTAGGTGACGTTTCGAAGGAAACCGAAAACGACCTAACGTGCTCGGCACACTTTTTGGCATAACTATCGCTTCAACCCGGTATAGTGACGTCAGGAAGGGAAATAATATGAAGATCTAAGTGCGAAAATCTAAAAATTCATGAAAAATAAAATAATAATTCACAAAAAAATTTTAAGTTCGAAAATTGCATTGACCTTCGACTTCTATTATCCGAGTTAGGCGTACTATATGAGTCAACGGTCTTGAAGATAACTTTAAGCTTAGAAAATGTACTCAAAAGCGTTCAGCGCTTTTGCGATTCCCGAGGCGACCCATAATCTATGTGCGTTTCGAAGGACGGAAAACCGACCTAACGTGCTCGCCGACACCTTTTTGTGATAAATAATCGCTTTACCCATATGTGACGCAGGAAGGGAACTGATTATAAGTTCAGAAAGTCTAAGGTGAATTAAAAAAATTCATGAAAATAATAAATAATCACAAAAAAAAATTTTTAATTTCGAATTTGCCATGATTATTAGTTCCTGATTAGGCGTCACTATATACTTCATAATCGTGTTTGAAGATACTTTTAATCTTAACAACAATGAACCGAAACGTATCAGCGCTTTGCGATCCCGTAAAGCACACTATATTATATTGACTTTTCGAAGGACGGAAAAACATTACTTAACGTTGCTCGCTCCGACAACTTTAGGATAAACTATCCTTTCAAACCGAGCCTATAGTGACGCCAGAAGAGAATCTGATATAATCGAGTCTAAAGGCTTAAATCTAAAAAATTCATGAAAAAAATAATAATACTAATTCACAAAAAAAAATTTAAGCTTCGACTTATCAATTAGACCTTCGACTTATATTAGTCCGATAGCGTCCACTATAGACGTCATAATCGTATTTGAGAATACTTTAAACTTAAACAATCATGGTACGAAAGCGTCAGCCGCTTTTGCGATCACGTAAGCGACACATATTATTTATAGGACTTTTCGAAGGAATCCGAAAAACGACACTAACGTCGCTCGCGCGATCACCGTTTAGGGATAAATATATCGCTTCAACCTATAGTGACGCCAGTAGAAACTGGATATAAGTCGAAGGTCTAAAGGCAATATAATAATAATCATTGAAAATACTATAATAAATTCACAAAATTTTTTAAGTTTTTCAATTGCACTTAGACCTTCGAATTATATTAGTTCCACGATGAGGCATCACTATATACGTCTTAATCGGGTTTGAAGAACTTTATAGCTATAACAAATGTACTCGAAACCGTCAGCCGCTTTTCGATTCCACGATTAGAGGCGACACTTCATACTATATATAGTGACTCTTTATCGAAGAACGAAAAACGACCCACGTAACCAACGTGCTCGCGCACACCTTTTTAGGTAAAACGATCGCTTCAAACCATATAGTGACGCCAGGAAGGTAATGTATAAGTCGTAAATCTAAGTGCGAAATATCTAAAAAAATTTTTAAAAATAATATAATAATAATCACAAAATTTTTTTAGTTTTGGAATTGCTTTTGACCTTGTCGACCTTTATATTATGTTCCGATTAGCGTCACTTATGAAGCCTAATCGTTGGAGTACTTTAAGCTTAACAAAATATCACTCGAAAGCGTCTTCAGCCCGCTTTGCGATATCCCGTAAGCGAATTATTTAGCTGATTTTTTCCGAGAAAAGGGGAAAAAACGCGAAAAACCCGGGGAGCCTAATACGTTTTACGACGCGAACCTTTTTAGGATAACCTATCGCTTCACCCGACTATGTGATGTCAGAAGAACTGATATAAGTCGAAGTCTAAGTGCTAAATCTAAAAGAAATCATGAAAAATAATAATAATATTCACAAAAATTTTTATAGTTGGAAATTATGCACTTAGACTTCGACTTTTTAGTTCTTGATGACGTCACTATATGACTCTAAATGCATAAAAAAGTGTCAGACTATCTTGGATAAGTTACCGGAGTGCCGAGCGAGTGCGATGCTCCTTCGAGTGGTTTTTACAATTCTCGTGTTTAACCCTCACGCACTAAGGACATATTCGCTTCAGAACCACCTCCGCGGCTGTTTAACACCGATCTCTAGTATTCATTTTCTCGGAAGACTAGAAATATTTCTTTCGAGCGATTTCTTCGTAATTGTAGATGTTAACTTATCATTATAATAATAATAGTAATTATTATATTTTTTGGATTATACTTATTTCACTTTTAAATAATTAATCTCTCCCACTAATAAATGTTCATTCGTATTTTTCTTAGGTTTGTCTCAATGGGAGATTAGGGTCCCCAATGAATCCCCGAATCGAGAAAAAAGGAAAGAACCCTTCCGTTGCGGAAAAAATAGAAACTTGTCTTTGCTAAAAATATGTTGCTGGATCCAATCGTATACCGGAATTTCCAAAAAGAAGCTAATGAAATAACCTTTCGAACAAAAACGGAGAGATAGCCAGATTCATCCGAGCGCCAACGACATTGCATCAAAAAATTTCGTAAAACCATCCTTAAAAATAATATTACTACGGACGATCGAGAAGGTTTATTACCAACCGGTTATTCTTGCAAACTACACGACGTTAGAATATCTCATTCATCGAAAGACGAACCTACTCGAGAGGACGACTGGCTTAGTGAGAACTGAGTTCGAGTTTACTTTCTCGAGGTAAAGAGTAGGAAGGAACGACGGTTGATTCGCATAATGGGCAACCAAAAAGTTACGGGCGAATCGGCATGAAAGATTACCATTTCACCCAAAAACAATGAAATGAAAAAGTTTGCAAGACGGTAAAATGTCATCAAAACCCCAGAATAAACTCATCATTTCACGTGGGGAAATGGGAGGCGAGTTAACTACTTCATCGTCTGGTTCTAAGAACGTACATTTATGGTGAAGACCCTCCGACATCGTAAAATATTCGGACACAAATTCTTTATCCGCGCGTTGTAGCGAAGGCCTCGTAGATACCTCGACCGAATTGGACCGCCAATACCTAAATATTTTGAACATTTCTTGCGTCACAAACGACGGTGGTTTTACGAGTTCATTAATGCCGGATCTATCCGCACATCGTCAGTGAGAAATTCGCCAATGACCTAGAAACTCTAACGGCTTATGATGATTTTCGTTCCCGAAAGAAGGTTGGCGGCAGGTGTAGCCAAAGAGCCGACGACGACGACCGACGATGAATCATTGACGACCGTACCCTCAATGGCTTGGAATTTCAAACTCTTCGAAATTTCAACACCGGAATACCACGCGATATCTCCCAAAGACGTGAAGAAAGAAATATCGAAATCGAAGGATCAAGAAAATCCGAAGTGCTCCTATTATTACCTATAGGCAACGCTAATGGAATGAAGAAGGTGAAAACTTTTGTACGTCCCTTGCAAGCTTTCAGATGAGCTATGAACGCGCGTTTAAGAGCAAAAGAAGTCCCTGTCTTACCTCGTGGAAAGGAAACGGGATGTAGAAACCCTCTTTACCAACATACGCGAGGGTTTGGAACTTTGCGACGAGTGTGTAGACGAATGGATAAAACTGGCGACCGAATTTATTTTTTGGTTGAACGACAAAATTATAGCCGACGCGAAAACTCACCGCCCGAAAATACAAGATGACTTCTCTGGGTTGTGGGAAGATTATACGCGGTTGGGAAATCGAAAGGATGTCCAATTTTGTTGTTGCTGACGAAGAAGGAAGTGGGCGATTTCTTATAACGATAAAAAAATACCAACTTATAAAAACGCTTTCATTCTTGGTTATTTATAAAAAGTTTAATAAAAAACCATTCCATTTAAAGAAAATTTAATTAAAAACCTGTATATAAAAAAAATATTGTACATTGATGTATAAAATATTATATATTTGAATAAAAAGCAAAAAAAAACTAAAAGGAGCGGGAATGTTATATATTTTATTCAATAAGAAGATTGGCTACGCAGAACATCCTATTTCCGTATAAAATGAAACTCCCACGCACTTACAAAAGACAAAGGAAAAAACACGTGAATATAAATAACGACACAAAATGAAATTTAAAATCAAGATATAAAATTCACCTCACCACAGGTTTAAAATAGTATCTTTGCATATATCGCAACATAAATCGACGATACGAAACACTTAAAAGGCTTTGAAAATGCACTTCATTAGCTTGTTGTGATGCTCTTAATATCGCACCCTCAAGTCGATAGTCTTCCTTGAACCATCAATGGATACATCTCGATGTCGTCAGCATCAGCGATAGCAGCCGCGGCTACGGCGTTATCGTCGCTGGCGTGTTCCTCTTCGTTTCTCAGCGGTGGCGCTAGTTCGTATTTAGAGAAACGTTCGTAGATAGAAAAGGTGTTATCGTTCTGAATAGCCTTAATCAATTTTTCGAACAGAGTTACTGGCATTGACGTCTGCAAGAAATTCTGAAAGCTATCCGAGACGCCCTCGCTATCTACACCTTCTTTCAACTCCCTCAGCACGCCTTTCGTGTCCGGATCGTAATGAGAAACGTAATCCAAAATCATGTGAATATGGTAGCAAATAGACTGGAGATCATAGGCGTTCTTAGTGTTTAATTCTCCGAGCGTTTCTCGTATTAGCTCTGGCGCACTCTGTCTTAGAATATTCCCGCTACGCTTCAAATCCAAGACTTCGACATCGAATGGTATGGCCTACGCCTCGTGCAAATATCTTTCTTCGTAGAGCTCCAAATGAAGTTTGTTCATAATAGATTTATTTATTACGCTTAACATATCATTTTTTGGGGTTCCGAAATTGCTCTTGTAGAACGGGAAGAAAATGTGCGTGCTCATAATCATTTGTACATCCTCGTCGAACGTGTTGAAATTTTGTTCGATGCTCGTACGAATGGATTTCATTTCTTCGGCATGCCTAAAAAGGGCTATTTCTTTATCTTTATCGTTTTAAAGGGAAACGAAAAACAGCCTAACGTGAACGCACGACACTTTTTCGGGTATAAGCTATCGCTGAACCAAATATAGTAACGTTTGATCGGGAACTAATATAGGTCGAAGGTCTAAGTGCGAATATCTAAAAATTCCCAAAGTCGATATAATATTTTTTCGAAATTTGAACTTAGACCTTCGACCTATATTAGTTCGCGGGAAACGATTCGGTTCAACAGCGAGGTGTTCAACGCGTTGAGTGAAAAGAAACCTCGCCCTAAATCGAGCGAGATAAAATAGTAATAAAAATGAAATAATTTATTTTATATTTTATATTTTAGCGCGTTGTTTATTATAATTATATACATATATAATAGAAGAAATTTAGATTATAAATAAAGAATGAAGCAAATGATTATTTTTTAATTTCCTATTATTTTTCCTTTCAAATTAGTCATTTTACCGAGTAGAATCCAATCTGCGTTATACGGTTTTTTGATCGAGGAAGAGAGCAATCTTTTCGCGTTTCGCTTTCTGATCGTAGGGTCGTCGTTCCCTTTGCTGAAAGGGTTAGTAGCATCATCATCAGCAGCAGCAGCAGCAGCAGAAGCATTTGAATCGGTCCTCGAATCCGTCGAGGCACTCGCTCGATTTAAATTCTCAAAGAGCTTCGAATAAATGTCGAACACGAGGCCGATACCTTTAATCGTGGCACTAGAATCATCATTCGTCAAATAAAGCTCTCCCACCCACTGTTTGTTCATATTGGAAATAAACTCCTTTCGAATGTCGTACTCTCGCGAGTACCTAGATAATGACGAAGGGGAAGATTTTTTTTTATCACGCTCTTCGCTCTCGAGTAACAAGATTATTTCGTTCGACGTCGCTTTCGTGACGCCTTTCGCGTCACGCAACTCGATTTGTAAGTCTTCAAAATCTTCGTTTTCAAACACTACGAAATCGTCGAAATTAAAATTATTTACCCGTTTTGAGAATCGGCCGTCCTCACCGATGGAAAATCCATCAACGTTGCTCTTTAGTACCTCGGGAAAGGATGCGTAATAGTTTTCGCGTTTCTTGAAAATCTCGACGAGAAAAGAGTCTATTTCTAAATGGTTTTCCAACACATAAAGTTTAGGAGAGTTGAGGCCTTTGTTGTGAAACTTATTGGCGAATTCGATAAAGCAGCGTCTCAAGGCGCGGAGGTTTATGTTTTTCGAAGGTCTGGTGGCCTTGCACTCGCTATCGTCGTCGTCGTCGTCATCGAGGGGAAGGTCGATTTCAAATGGTTCTCGAAATAAACTTTCGCCATCGAGTTCCCCTTCGTCGGGATAATCGTTATTATTCACGTAAATGAGACTCGAATGAACGATATTTTCCCCCAAAATTCCAAAATTTCCATTTTTAAACGACTCGTCGCTCTCGCAATCGTCGAATATATAATATAAACTCAACTGGGGGGAGAGACTTTCGCTTCCCATTAAACTCTGAGAGAATTCGTCAACGCGTTTAATGAATTCGTCTCTCGTTTCTCCTTTGGCGTTCGGAACGAAAACGAATTTGCACAAATAGACTTTATCTATTCCCGAGCGTTCGAGAAACTCTTTCGTTAATTCTACCATTTTTTTCATCTTTTCTAGGCTGTTCGAAGAATTTCTGAGATCGATGGCGACGAGAACGGTATTCGAGGTTAAATATTCTTTAAGGGAATCTGTTTCCGTTTTAAAATAATGCGCCAGTTGTTGCGAACGGGGGACGCTCACGGCGTAAAGAGAGTCGCTTATTTGCATCGCACAAACGTTGAAGAAATTCATGCTTTCTTTTTGGGCATCCGGATTATTTTTCATAAGATTAATTGTGCGATCTATCGAAAATCGTTTAAATTTTTAATTTTTTCGTCCCTTTAAATTAAAAAATATAACTATTTGAATTACTTTATAATTACCAACAATCTTGATACTAAAAGAATATAGCCATATTGTTTAGAAGTCGATTAAAAAAAATTATAAAAAAAATGTTTATCAATTATTTTTATTCGATTATATTTTTAAATTTTTAATCAAAAACGTTCTTTAAGTCGCGTGCACAACTCTACGCGAATAAGAAGAGCGTGGAAATGTCGGTCCAAGAAATAAAAGTATGTAGAACATATTTGTTGCGACGCTAAATTTTCAAATTTTTGACCCCATTTGCGAATTCTTTCTAAGGCCTTTGCCGAAAATTCTCTAACGAAAGAATATCTTCGTCGATATTGCCAAAGTTTCCAATAGCGCAGTTGAGCAAGCCACCACCGAACGCGAGCGTCGGATTGGTATCTCGACCCTGTCCCGGTATAAAAGCGCGCCCTTCGATACGGCGAAATAAAGATAAGAATCATATAGATTAAGATAAAGATACGAAATTGTATTGTTTGAATATTGGGGGTAGAAGAATTATTTAAAAATAGATTTATGGAAGGGATCACTTTGAAATTCTGCAAAGGAAGAAAGTGTTTTAAAAAGTTTTGAAAGTAATAAACCACGTGAATCAGCAAACATAATATCCCTTTCTTAATTCACTCCTCGATTCGGGAAAAGTCATGATTACTCCTTACCAAAAAACAAAACGTAATTTTACGTGATGATGTATTCTTTCGAACGGCACATTTTGCCTTCTTAAATAGTATGATTACAGGTAAGCCTCGTATTCGCTTCGAAAGGAATCGTTATAAACCGAGGTATAGAAAAAGTATGATTTATTGCGATATCAGATTGTGGGCACCGAAAAAAGCAATAACCGAATTTATGATAGGAGCGCTTGAATAATGCCTTCCGCAATTCGTATCGGGCATCATCAAAAAAACAGTCGCGTCATAATGAAGTACAATTTAGCGCTAAGACTTAATCCAGAATCGCGCCTTTTAATGTCACCTATTAAATATGCTGAGAATGGAATTTTCTTAGGCTACGGAAAAATTCCTACACGATTAGGTGTAAACGGCGAAAATTTCATCGAAAATATTGGAAAATGGTCGTTATGATTCCCAAAAAACCTATACCTCTTACGATCCATATACAACATAGCCTGGACGATATACTGAGTCTGTATCGTAACTGCATCACGATAGCACGACGAAACGACGGATCTGAAGCGCGCTGGAATTAATCGATTCTATTATCAAGCGCGCACCGACGCCAATAATTAGAAAAATGTCCAGGTACCTAATATCTCGATAAGAATAACGCGAAGAAGAGATGGAGCCCAATCGTTGACCGTTGCTTTTTCATCTCAAGAATCTAAGTCCTTGAAAAACCATATTCTATTTCGCCACCGGATGTTGAGATGCAGTCAAAAAAACCAGAAGAAAATCCTTATCGATGAATACGGCGTTTTCAGACAATCGATCGCTAAGAGATGGCGAATAATAAAGGAGACCATAAATTTACGATAAATTTTTCTGGTTCGAAGAATATAAGTATGTGTTGATAAATGTGCGGGATCTTAAAGGGTTGTAGAAAATTTCCGGGCTCTACTGATCAGACCGAGAATAAACTATTATACTTCAGGGGGAAAGCACGCCAAGGTGTATATAATCTGTTGTCGCTGTTCCAATTGCAACTCCAGAGCACCAGCGCGTCGCACACAAATGCATATCGTGCCTTGCGGCTCCAACGCAGCAGCGTGGAAACATTCGAGTTTGGGGCGTTCCGAAAAAAGCATTTTCGATAAATTTTATTCCCGGAGATAGGTAAAAGATGTCGTCGCCGTCAAACCTGTTATGGATTGAAGTGAGCACAACTGCGTATTCGAAAGCCGTTGCAAAAGAGCGTTCGGAAATTAAACTCCGTGCACGCCACTGATAAATTACAGATTTATCCAAATATTATGACCTGAAGAAAATAAACGTCAACGAAAAGTTAGATTTTGATTGAAACCACAAGTTTCTTTGTGGAACCAGCATTTGCATTTAGAAAATATCTATTATATTTTCTTTTATGTATGTTGCATTTGCCTTCAAAAACCTGATTTTTCATACTACGTAAAAAATTTTTAATAATGTTATATGTAAATTATAATATTAAAATAAAGACATAGCGTTAGGTATTAAATCCTTTTCCTAAACTATAAAGACATAGAACATATATCCTGGATTTGTTTCCCATGAAAGAGTTATAAAAAGTAACTTAATTTATGTATTTTCTTTATTAATAATATAACAATAAAAAATAAATAAATATTCAAAAATTTAAATGAAATATTTATAATATACATAAAAATATAATAATATAGATAAAAAAAAGAAGAGCTATGATTTTACGAGCATCAGCAGTTGGAAACGGAAGGGTGTAAAGAAATGGCCGAAGAAGGGAAAATAGATTATGTACGCGTACGAGTGTCTGGATTTAAAACTCTTTTTCCCAGTTGTACTTTACAATGCCCATTTTTTGAAAAAAGCGACGAAGAATTAATCCCCGAGACCGTTGACATTGAAGAAAAATTTAAGAATGACCATTTTAAGCAGCGCGAAACGCCGACGGAAATCGTTGATGAACGCGCCCACAGTAACGCCACTGCCGTCCCCAAAGGCGCGAAGAACAAAAAGTCCGCTATGTTGGATATCACAAATTACGATTTGTATCTGCTGGGTATGAGAAAGGAAATGAGTTTCAAATTTCGAACAAAATTGTGGAGCAGTATTTGCGATCACTTTAGTATTTCTGAAAGACTTAAACGCGTAGAAGAACATTTTAAAAATCTACGCAACTTCCCTATTCCAGCAGAGTATGTACCGTTCGCCTTTTCCGATTTCCAATTACTAACATCGAAACACCACTACGTCTGACAACTATATTATACCGAACAGGTTCTTCGTTCTCCTACACGATTATGATGTTTCAGATTAGTCAAAGACTCTACATGAAAATGACGGAAATCTTTATGACGACAATTTCGTTTTAAAAAAAATATTTTTCAGATTGTAGAGGTACGCATGCGCCTTTTTACGACTCGCGGTTACCACTAAGGGAACACGACAGAAATGATTTGATTAAAATTTGGAAACTTGTCTCGACATTCATTTCGAAATCGACGACGAAGCAACATATCGCCCGCATATACGCATTGCTATTATTATGCGTACAATATGCTTGTGTATGTTATGTAACTTACGTTGAAAACAAAGAGGAAGAGTTGAGAAACGAAATTTTTTTGGTATACAGAGTTGATTGTCTTGAATACCAATTACGAATTGCATCGAAAAATTCTAAATATTAGGAATTTTAAAGATATCGAGGATATATCTTTTGTGAATTTACTTTCCGGTCGTTTAGATCAATACGAATATCTCGTCGGGTATTGCATTGAAATAGCTCGGACAATGAGGAGTCCGAGAGTGGCGCTGAAACTAATTTCTTCGATTAAAGAGCTCGCAAACAAACTTTGGTCGGAGAACCAAGCTTTAAACACCATCGCGCGTAAAGCAGATGGTAAAAATTCGATTCACGATACTTTAATCGTCGGATTCGTTACGCACGATATTAAAGATTTAGAAAAAATCTTGAAGCGACCCTACGTTCTCGACGATGAAGAAATTGAAGAGGAAAAGAAAGAGGAAAGAGATAGGAGACTCCTTTTGCGCGACGTCATGGAATATTCTAAAAGGGGCCCCAGCCTCCATCGCCTAGCGATGATTTCTACAGTGGACTATTACGAAAAAATTTTATTATTTTGTCAAAATCTCAAAAAAGATTGCGGGTCGTGTTATAGGCAGATTAGAGAAGGACAATTTTTGTTCAGTTTTAATGAATTGAAACTTTTTAAGTCAGAGGATGGTTACTGCTTTGAATCTAATCCCAGCCCCACCGATGATACGCAATTAGGGATTCTATGCCCTTTGAATAAACGAATTTCTGTGAATTTCATCATGGAAGACGGGACGAGGAAACAATTTTCGGACGAGAAATTTAGAATACGAATGTGTTGCATATTCGATGCTTTGCAAAAAGGTGTTTTCGGAATGGATGCTGACCGCTATCTTTATCGTAATTTAATTCGAGATTTACGAGTTCTTTGGCCTCTAGAAGAAGAGTTAAAGCTAAGCAAGCGCGAAGGCCACCTCCCAGATTATAATGAGCGTAGAAAGCTTTATTTCCTAAACAAGTTTAAAAATTTGGATATTATTTTGATGTGATTTGTTGTATTAGCCAAATAAAATATTATGTGTTTTACAATGTATTTGTGGATTTTTATCTTTCCTAAAAAACATTTTAAAAAATCTGATTAGTTTTTTTTTCGCTAAGGGTTTTTATATTAAATTTTTTTATTAAAAATAATACCAGAGTGATGTTCCGTATTTTGCGCGACGAGAGTTCAAGAAAAGAAAACAAGGTCTCATTCCCCATTATGAAACCTTACTATGTTACAGTGTTGTTTCTTGAAAATCATAGAAATTTTCATACATCACTTCTTGGGGTATAAACTATGAATAAGCTCAATAATTCTTGATATAGTGGCGAGGTCAAGATGCCTTAACGCGTAAATTTTTGGATAATGATTTTTAAAATCCCATCGAGACTTTTGAAAATTTTTTGCAGGCGTCTTCTATGCTTGCTATAAAAGCAACGAACCAACCAACCAACCGACCAGCCGACCTTCCAACACAATAATAATCAGACGCATTCGGTTAAAGACTATTATAACGTCTAGTATAATTTACAAAAATGTTCTTTGAAGAGGATTATACAATCGTGGTACTTAATGCGAAGAGATATTTACGTAAGTTTGTAAGGTGACTTCAATAACGCTTCCAGTGAATTTTTAGTAACATTTATTATTAAGAAAATGAAAATTCATTCTCGATAGATTTATTCCACGGTTAAATTTAGCTACTTTTCCTGAACTGTTTAACAGAATTTTTAGTAACATTTATTTATTTATTACAAGCCCATGGCTTGCTCCTTACGGAGCAACCGCTTAATCAATTTTAGATTCTCGCATTCATTGTTAATTTATTTATATCTTATATAGCTGAATATCTGGCCGAAAAAAAGTACGATATCCTCGACGATCCCTCTCCATTTGGAAGATTTGACGCAATCAGTCTAACCGGGATTGACGCAGAAAGGTATGTGAATTACAAGGAGACTAAGGACAGCGGATAGGGAAGAAAAGATATTCATAATCTTTCAAAATCTGAATAAATAGAATGAAAATGCGGAAGATGATAGGGAAAGTGACTGCTTTTAATTTTTAAAACTCCAAACATTAAGAAACGGAAAAAAGTGAATAATTATATATTATCATTATGATATTTTATATTAATTATTATTTTTATTAATATTTATTATTATTTTAATTATTATTAATTATTCATATATTATATTATTATTTTATTAATTAATTATAACATTCACTGAGTTTTACACTGGAAAACATGTAGCCATCAATCAGTGCATAATTAAATAAAGCATAATTTTTTCTTTCCTTAACCGTTTTCGTTTCGGAGATTTATGGAGGAGAAGAAAAAATAAGAAAGAAATCACCTTTTCTTTATTAGGACATTTTTCATTTTCTCTTTAACCCACCAGTCGTACCGTTAATAGTATATATTAATTATTATTATCTCATAAACTAAAATATCGACACCTTGTTGGTAAATGTTAGCTTGTTTTTTTGTTTCTTATAAGTTAATTTTTCATTTTGATCTGAAGGAATTTACTTATAAACTTTAGAAAGTGCAATTTAGGAACAATCCAGTCCTGAAGGTGGTATCGTATACCTTCTCCAAGTTAAAGAAAACTACTAGCAAAAGGATATTATCATAACAAGTATCGATATTCATGTTCGAGCGAACAAGAAATAGGATCAAAAATGTGATAAATGAAAGAAAAGAACAGATATTAATAGATCTTCGTCCAACACAATATAAAACATATATAAGGCAAAATCATGGATTATAAAATAACGACAAAAATAAATTACATAAGCAATACACTAGCAAAATTAAGAATAGTATATCTTTCAAGATGCAAACATAAATCGCGCGAAAACCACATGCACGTTTAACAAAATTCATACTTCTATTACTTTTTGTGTATTTTTTTATCGTTCAATGTCTTTTCTATAGTCTTTCTTAGAACCATCAGTGGATACATTTCGATATCATCATCGTCCTCTTCTTCGTCGTCGCCGTCGCCGTCGCCGCCGCCGCCGCCGTCGTCATGGTGTTCCCGGTCGCTGGCGTTCCCGTTTTCCTCTTTATCCCTAAGTGGTGGCGGTGGTTTGTATTTAGAGAAACGCTCGAAGATGGAGAAGGTGTTATCATTCTGAACAACCTGCATCATTTTTTCATACAGAATTATAGGCATGGTAATTTTGTGAGATGTTTGCATGAACCTATAAACGCTATCCGATATTTCATCGCTTTCCGCATCATCTTTCAACTCCTTTAGAACGCTTCTGACGTCAGAGTCGTAATAGGCGACGTAATCTAAAATCATATGAATATGGAAGCAAATAAGCTGGAGATTGTAGACGTGCTTAGTATTTAATTGCACGAGCGTCTGATTTATTAAATCCGGCATGCTCATTTTTTCAATATTTCCGTTACATTCCAAATTCAACACATCGACATCAAATGGTATGGCGTAAGCCTCGATGAAAGGCTTGTCCTTGAATCCCTCGACGTGAAGATTATTTATAATCATTTTATCGATTATGCTATGTCCTTTATTTAGAGGCCTGCCGAACTTGTTCTTATAGAACGGGAAGAAAATTGGCGTGCTCATTATCATCTGCACGTCCTCGTCGAACGTGTTGAAATTTTGCTCGATGCTTGTACGAATTGATTTCATTTGTTTGGCCTGCTTAAACAAAGGTAATTCTTTATCGCATCTCTTCAACATCAGCAAGGAATACAGCGAGTAAAAGCTGTTGAGGGACTCGCAAATGTTATTTTCCTTCAGCTGCAAGCTCGGGAATACTCTATTCTCGCTCACGAACTGCGCGATTTTTGAAAAGAAGAAGCTGTACGATTCTTCGTTCGTACTACTTTTATCGTTTACCGAGAGTAGAGGCGATAACTTCTTTTTCAAATTGTTAGCTTGCGCGTTCAGCGAAACGTGTTTGTTCTGCCCCTGCCTCATCGTCGCGTTGAGGTGATGCAAGAAATCGCCAAGCTCCGAAACGAAATCTAGAAACTTATTCGTTTTAACGCTGGTTTCATTGACGGTGTTTAGGGAGAACACCAAGTGCCTCTTTTCCATGGCGTCGTCGACCGGATAGTCCACATCGAACGAATTGGCTAGCAAAAATAGCTGGCAATTGACGCATATCCTGAAAGCTTCTCGGAAGATGTTTCGCAACTGCATTTCCTGATTCGGCGTCGTAACCGTCTTCAAAAGATCGGGCTTGATCATATGTCTCTTCTGTACGTCGCTCTTCCAGAGTACATTTACGCCACCGAACCAAGTTTGCGATTTGTTTTTTGAGGAACTTCCCGCGTCGTCTTTCGAAACGTTTTTATAAACTAAAGCTTTCGAATCATTCCCACCGCGCTCGCCGCCGTACTGTTGGGACGATAAGATCGCTGGACAGCTTGTTACTGTTAATTTAACGGGTGGGTTAATTTCCTTTTCGTGGACAGTGTAATGGTGGGAACTCTTTTTTTTCTTTCTATTTCGTGTACCGTCCTCTTTAAACGACTCGCCGTAGTCGTCGTTTTCTACATCGCTGAGAATCGCATCAACGCCGGCACCTGTTCTTTTCCTCTTGACTCGCTCCTCTGTCGAACGTTTTTTCACGGCTTTTTCTTTTTTCGTCGTCTCTTCTACGTCGTTAGCGACTTCTTCTACTATTGTCGTGGACGTTGTAGCTGCTTCTTCTTCTTCTTCTACCGATGCCACTGCCGATGATGTTCTTTTAGCTCTTTTACGTCTACCAGTGGCACTGGTGGTGGCTTCGTCATCGGCCGCGGACGAGAACGAATCAAGGCGACGTCTTTTTTTAATAGTAGAAGAAGAAGAAGAAGAAGAAGAAGAAGAAACCCTATAATCAATTTTGGTCTGCCAACAAGCTTTATCGGTGTCTACGGTCTTTATCCCTACCAAACCCAATGATGCCTCATCTGCGTCATCAACAATCTGGTATTGACCCCTGGATGCGTTTTCAGCTCGAGCGGTATTATCGAAAATATTTTTTTGCATTTGACTTTTCGTCGGTCGGCCAAGGAGGAATTCTAAAATTCTTCCGCAGGCCACCGAATCTTCGTGAAATTTTAGCCATATCGATTCAAGCGCCGAGGAAGGGACGCGCTCTTTGGCATTGTCTTCAGATTCTGATTCTTCGTCGGAGGCGTCCGGACCCACTGTTGGCGGTAAGCGGAAGGGGATGACGGCGTCGGCGGCGGTGGAGTTGGAGTGCGCGACTTCGGCCGTTTGGTGGTAATCCTCTATTTTTATAATTCCTTTATACGTTGCTTGATCTATGTAATTCACTAATTTCTCTTGATTCAAATAAAGAACATTATTGGAAAACGTCATTGTTTTTCTTATATTCGGAGATATCCGATTCCACGAGGTCGCAATTTTATCCTTCTTCTTTCGGATTATCGGTGAAAAAGTTTCGTTATGCCAGCTTTTAAGAACTTGGTCGGTTTGACATACGATGGATGACTGAGTTACGTGGTGGTATTTTATAAAACTGCTGGCAGAGACGTTACACATCAACGGAGACCCATTGTTCCACGTGTAACTCGTCGAAGAACAAAAGAGTTTTGGCGAGAAGTCGAAATATTTATCGTGGTCGACGAGCGTTGTAATTTTTCTTCTCCTTCTCAATCTTTTGTGCATTCGCAAGCGATGACGAGTCGCTGCTTCGACCCCACCTTCTTGTCCTTGCTGCAGCCGCTGCTCTTTATTCGCGTTGAAATTTTCGATGACGCGGTCTGTGCAACTCTTTATCAACGGGTGATTTACATCCTTTTTTGTCGAGGCCTCATCTACTATAGCCCCGTGGGTATTTTCTAAAAATCTCAAATTGGGCATAGCTGACGAGCTCGAACCGCCTTTAGTGTCGAAAGCCGATAAAGAGCAGTTAGCAAAAGATAATTTTCCGAATAGCGCCTTCTTCACGATCGTCATGAAATTCGACTTCCCCTCGTTACCTTTCACTCCGACCAGTATGGTTATCGTTTTTTCCAGCATGTTGTAAGAAGCTTGATTGATAGTGTACAATAAATGATGCATAAATTCATTATCCATGGTGCTAAGAAGGTTTCCGTAGCCGACGAAGGTCATCAGGTGCTTAAGCACGTATAGATACATTTTGTTCTTTTCGATTAATTTATACAGCCTATAAACGGGGTTTGATAATGGCGATTCGTCAACCGCCGCCGCCGCTTCTTCTCCTCCGGCGAATTCTTTTATGGCGTTAAATATGGTATCTATCAGCTCTTTTTCGCTCATGCTCTCCTTCGAAATCTTGCCGTTTGCGTGAAGGAAAACAAAGACGTTTAAGCCTTGGAATGCCGTATTCGCGTTCAGAAGATTATGAAGGATTAAGATGATTTCGTCAAAGTTCAACGAAATATCGTGAATGAGCGCCAATTTCTCAACCGATATTTCGTTTGATATCACCTTCGAGGTCCTCGCGAAAAGTTCGTTTTCGCATCCGCAAATCAAGTACCCCCCGTCGGCTTCTAAAACGTTCGGCCGATAAGACACTAGAGTCGGACCGCCGTCCGGTCCGCCGATGAAATCTTCATTTTTCGTAACGAACAGTTTCTTCACCGGTCCGGCGAACGGTTGGTTATGATGTTGGTTAAACGCGTTCGCCAACACGCTGGAAAAAGTATACGTCGACAGCTCGGCGTATCTTTTTATATCGGTATTGAATTCGTATTTAGTATTTTCTTTCCGATGCTCTTCTTCCCCCGAGAGTAAATATTTAGATATATTGCGCGACAAACCCGGCAAAAAATGTTCTTTGTGAGAGTGGAAATCGTATCGCAACAATATCTGATTTTCGGGTGACAATTCTTCTTTCGAAAATCTCGGATCGTCCCCGACTTTGTCAAGATCGTAATTGCGGGTATCGTCGCCGCTGCCGCTACCGCCTCCGTCGTCTTTGCTTTCGCCATCGTCGTCGTCGGCGTCGGCGTAGTTGACATTCCCACGGTGGTATTGATCATCGTCATCCGACGTCTCTTCGTCGTCGCTCTCTAGACCCCATCTTTCATTCTCGTAGAAATTTTTAGGTTTCTCCTTTTCCATTTTCCTGCTCAAAATATTTCGCATTTTAACGGTGTTAAAAATGCCTTCCATGATTCGATTTTTATCCAAAGGTTGGAGTAGAATATCCAAGCGATGAAAATTGATATTCTGCGTAGAGTAGAATTGGTCTTTTACGTACGTCGAATTGATTAATATTGTATTGAATTGAGACGGGTTCCTCATTTCCGGATCGGAGAGAATTTCGCACCTTATTCGTTTTATTTTATTCGCAGATGCCTGATCCTTGCGATAATTCGGGTCCAGCGTTAAAACGTTGTGAGAATTTTGAACGACCAACACGTCCTGGTGACGATTATCTCTCTTGAATACTTTTATGGCGGCCTTACTTTTATCGATTCTACACAAATAGACCGTGACCGTTTTCATTTTATAAGTATAACTCAAACTTTTTAAATTATCGCGCATCGCGTTATAGACTTGTAGAGCTCGGTATTTCTCCTTGTTACCGCCCGGCGATGGCAAGTTGATGTTTTCGACGTTGCGGTCGTTTAGGTCGTGGATCTCGGAACTTTCGAGGAGTGACCATTTCACCGGGGGGTATCTGATATAGTTTCTATTTTTCTCTAAAACTTTCTTAGCGTTTTCGTTTTTCGTTTCGCGCAAAGTTCCGGATAACATGGTATTTTCCAAGTCTATACTCACGGTCATAAGCGAGAGAAACTTCTGGTTGAGAAAATCTATAACGTATCTTAGATCGAAGTACGTAATCGCTTTAAAATATTCCACGATCTCGATCGGCCCCAAAGTGGAAAGGTAAAATGACGGGACGTAGAAGACGCTCTCTTCTTCGTCGTTGTCGAACACTTGCTTATTACCCGGCGTTTTCTTATTATTCGTGTTGTCGATAATCGTTCGTTTCCCGTACATATTTCTGAACATTTCCAAGTGTAAGCCGCTCCCGAAATCCTCGCTCACTTTGGTTTTGGAGTGCGACGCGCCTCCCGATTTGGACGTTAAAACGCGTTGATTACCCGACTCGCTTTCCTCAATCGAACCCTCTTCCACCCGATATTTCTCCTTATCGTTATTTCTCTCGGGGTATTTTCTATCATTCGCCGTCGACAACGACTGGATTTTCTTCCCGTCGTCGTTCTCTCTTTCTTCATTCACGACCCTGTTCAAAAGGATAAATTTATTCTCCGTGTTTCTATCGTTGTAATTTTTTCCAATTTTCGCTTTATAGAATCGGTCCAATATATATTTGTCGACGATGGTCATTTCATCCGACGAGGACGGAAACATAAACTCGTAAATGCCATCGTCTTCTTTTATATCGTTGAATAAATCGCACCTTTTGTTCAGTATTTTAAATAATGACGGCGAAGAATCGTTGTTACCAAAAGCGGAAGATGACGACGCTTTTTCGGTTGGTTCTAGCTGACGAAGAATGAATTCTTCTACTTTGTCGACGAAATCGTTCCACATAATAATTTCCGCTTTCTCTTTCTTTTCCGCGGGTAATTCCATTTTCCAAAATTTAGGTGGAGGCTCGTAATACACGCGGCGGGAACCTCGTTTACAAGCCAATTTCTGCCTATTTCTTTCTTTTTGGTCAAATCGGTTTTTCATTCGATCTTTGTGACATTCCATCTCCTTTTTCAAAGCGCTTAAAAATGCCTCGGAATCGAAATTCGGGATTATTCTTAAATTTTTTCGAATAGTTTTAATCCTATTAATAACTCTCTCGTTAACCGAATATTCGTCGTCGTCGTCGTCGACATTCCGTAAATCATCGTCGGCGGTATCGCCATAATCATCCACATCATTATCATCGTCGTCGTTCTTCACCCCCAAGCTCGGTGCGCGTCCGTCCAGTACGATCGACACCAAGTGCGAAAAACAATTTTTGACATCGTATTTGTGACAATACTCCGCGCATAGCTTGTAAAACAAGAGTGGAATAAATTTCCGTTTCGCGATTTGAGCACCGAGTATCGGGGTGGTGTAGTCCTTCACGAATTTCATCCAGCCTTCGTTAATTTCGTACCGACAAAAGCTATCTACATCCAACGACCTTTTGAATTGGACGGCTCTCTCTTTCGAAAAATATATGAATCCAAAAACTTTGGCCTTTAAAACATTAACGAGGGCTTCTAAATCGTTAGTTTCCCTTTCAGCCGATAATTCCTTGACCTCTGAGAAATTCATTACGGTGTTCCAGACTTGGAGCAGAGAATTAAAATTTCTTTCTAAAATTTTCCTTAACGACGTTAGCACGGACACGTGTTCCATTCGGACGTAATTGAAAATCCAACTCCAATATAAGCAAAAATAAATGAAGCATGAAAATTCGTATCTAATTTTCTTTTCTTCGTAAGCGGCAGCTGGACCAGGAGAAGAAATAGCAGCGGTGGAGGCGGCGGTGGAGGCGTTTTTTTCTTCCTCTCTTTTCATCGGAAAATTTTTCCCCAAGAAGGCGTCCTTAACGACGAATTCTCTAAACGCTTCTTTATCTTTCGATTTATTCATTTTAAATTTATCATACATTTCTCGAAAGAGCTGATGGTCCCTGAAACAACCGCCGTCCTCGAGCTTTTCTTTTAGCCCGGCAAAAATACCTCGAAGACGGAGGTATGTGATGACGATTTTTCCTGAAAAAGTGAGAAACGAAAAAATGTCGGTCCTGGAGGTTTCTTCGCACAGGAAAAATATTTGTTCGTTCCAGTCGATCTCGCTCAATATTATAGGGTAAAACTGCCTCTGCATTTTCAAATACAAGTTATCCATTCCCGCGACCAACTTTCTTCTTTCTCGCAAGCTCTCGCTTTCGCTTTCGGATATATAATCCCAACTTATTTCCATCGCCTCCCAGGATTCGTGTACTGGTTTTCCTTTTTTGGCGGCGTCTTCCTTCACATCTTCGAATTTATTCATCGTTTCCGCGATAGCCATTAAATCGGGAACTTTCTCTTTCCTACTGGAAACAATATCGTCGAAACCGCCAATCGCTTTGAAAGATTTGTCTAGACGTTCGTAAAATCCGCTTACGTTGACGACCATTTGATTAAGATCTAATGCAGAAAGTGTCTTTTCTTCGAACAAGATCGCACACGTTATTTGAAAATACCGTTGTTCATAATCGAAATCTCCGTGTAGGTGTTCATCGGTCCCGTGTATGACGCTCAAAATTTCGTATAGGTTAGGCCTTTCGGATACGTTTCGATGTTGATAACATCTTAATTCTTCCAGCAATTTCGTTACTAGCCTGGGGTTTAATTTTTCCGTCGTTGCCTCTAACTCTTTGCTCATTCGATTCTTCGTTGACGTTTTACCAATGTCGGAATCGAAAGATTCATCTTCGTCCTCGTCATCGTCTGCCTTTTTCGTGAATCCGATGTAGTTGGAAACGTCGGAAAGCGAAAGCATATCGTTGTAGCAAATATTGTAATTCAGCCCCTCGAGGAGATTCATGAGGGACGCGTTACGTTCTAAGGTAAGTAATTTGGGGCTTTCCCTGTGTATTCCGCAATTAAATAACGTATCGGGCCAAATTTTTTCCGCGCCTTGCAGCTGTAAATATAGCGATAAATTAAACGGAACGCAAAAATGTTCCTTAATGATTTTGACGGATGCGATCCCTTCACACATTTTAAAGGATGGAAACATGTTTTGAATTACCGAAACGAATTCTCTGGAACGAAAATCGCTCAAGTGACAAGACGAAAGAGGGTGATTTATGTAACAATATTCGTTTCGTTCTCGGACCCCGAGATCGTAAATTTCTTTAAGACCTTTGGAAAGAGTTGTTTTAAATTTTGTATCAAAGCACGATTTGCAAATTTTTTTCACCCGGAAGCGGTTGACTACGTAGTCGTCGAAAAATATTCTCAGATCATTACAACGATCGAAATATATTTTGTGTCTTTGATTTCGGTTTAACGATGAATATGACAAATCTCCATTGAAAACATAGCCATTACTTTCCATCAACCGTAGATATAGCTTGGGGTTATTCACGATGTTATAAAGGACGCAAAACCTATTGGCCAATATCAAATTCAATTGAGACAGCGACGTGACATCAGGATCGAATGAGGGGTTGATGATATAGCTGCTATTTTTCATCTGAGAAATATACATTTCTTGAGATCTATCGTTTTCTCCATCCGGTTTATCACCACCTTGAGATTGAGCCCCCGCGCTTTCTTCTACTTCCTCCCGTTCATCATCTTCTCTTTCATCATCATCGTGGTGATGGTCGTCATCGTCGTCGTCGTCGTCGTCGTCGTGGTCGATCCCGCTTCTTGCTCTGCCATTACCTCCTCTCCTTTTAGACGATTTTCCTTCAGAGGTCGATTTTTTCTTACCTTTCTTATCTTTATTATTCTTTTTGCTCTTGAGAAACTTTTCTTCATCGGATAATATTTTGTTAAAGATGTCGTAGCCTTTTTTCTCATCTTTGCCTTCTCGGTATAAACAAATATTATTTTCTTTATTGGTTAATAAGAAGGCGCCGTAGCAACATATTAGCTCAAAATCGATGATGGTTTTTTGCAAGATGAACTCGTTTCCCAGCACCCGTTTAATTTTGAAAAAGAATTCCAAATCCCAGCGCTCGTCCGATTTATCATTTTGCATGATTTTCGACTTCTTTAAGAAATCAATTTTTTTTACCAACTGGTCAAACGTCTCTCTCGAATAAATACCAAAGTTGGTATAAATAGAATTGGGGAAGAGAAGAAGAATGTGACGTTCTCTTTCAACGTTCGTTTTAGAAGGTAACCTCCGTTCTATTTCTTCATCCGCGATAGAATCCTTATCGACTGACACGTAATCACCAAAGTTACTCAAATTTATTTCTGTTTTTTGGCGGAGAATGTTAAGGCCACCATCGTCGTCGTCAACGTCTACGGCGGCGCCGGTGGCCTTACTTTCGTTTCCGATCCCGCTATTCACGTCGTCGTCCCTAAGAGCGCTCTCCTGACTGCTCTCCTCTTGAACGTTCTCGTCGCGATGAGTACTAACCGGTAAATTTTCTTCATCGGCAACGCTTACGGAAGAGCTTTCCGAAAAAATACGTTCGTCCCCGTCAACGTCTACAGCAGCGTCAGTATTTTCTTCATTTTCGATCCCGCAATTCGCGTAGTCCCTACGGATGCACTCCCGACAATTCTCTCCTTCATCGGTAACGTTGACGGAAGAGGTTTCCGAAATTATTTCGTCGTCAACGTCTACAGCGACGGCGTTGGTATTATTCTCGTTTTCGTATTCGATTTCAACTTTTCCATCGTCCCCATTATTACACCCCCGACTATTTTCTTCTTCAGACTCCTCGGCGCGAAGAGTAGTAGTGATCTCGTCGTCGTCGTCGTCGATATCGCCGATGGAAGGGCTAGATGCCGATATGCTCTCATCTTCTACTACGATTTCCGCGTTCGTATTAATTACCGCGCTATCGACCTCTTCCCTAGTGGAGATACCGGATGGCGACGTAATAACATTATCGTTTCCATCGCCGGGAATTTTTTTGTTGATCAAAAACACGGGAACGTACGGGCTCCCCCCGGGTTTACTATTCAAAGGAAGCATTACGTTGGTGGTTCCGGTTTTATCGAATTTGATAAACCGATTGCCTTTCGCGCAAGATTCAATGGCCGCGTCGATTTTTTTGTAGCACC